>JABUQX010018228.1:0-32481 GCA_015478945.1 Trachelipus rathkii
CAGTTGCGATCACTAATGTATTTACACACAAAATGTTATTTTAGCCAGATACCCAGTTATTCAAGATTACCGATACTCTAAGTGAATTACTTTATATATCCTATTAAATGGCCTAAATATTATTAGTAATTATTATATATATCTATATACTATTTAAAATATAGAGGAATATAACTCAAGATTGGTTACCGATTCACCCCATCAATTAGATGGTATGTCCTGATTCCACCATCTTACTCACTAAAGTATACAATGTTAAGGTATACGAATGAGCTTTATATTTTAAACTTATATATATATATATATATTATTTTAAATATTTATATTGAATATATACATATTTAATATTTATATATAAATTTTTTTTATTGTGATACTATACTTATATTATTATATATAATACTATAAATATGTATTATCCTTGATATTATTTTTATCTAATAAAATAAAATTATCCATAAAAGTGATGCATTAGGAGTATGGTAAAGTTAAAGTATATTATTGCTTAATGATCGATGTAAGGGTATAAATATCCGCATGCCCATTCGCGGAGCTCCGCACTATATTAAAGATCCGCCTCCGCTATAAAGTGGGTCACCCGCCGCTTTTCCCTGCGGATGTGTCGCGGATATTTATTGTCGATATGTAAAGAATTTTATAATAAAACATACTTAAAGAATGAATCCTAGTCAAGATTTAAATGAGAGACGATAGGAGACTCCGACTCAACTGTGTAATGATGGACTCATGAATCTCACATCATTAATTCATAATACATTTGAGTCACTTAGTCACAGAATTATTGATAGCCAAAAAAAAATCAGTCGCTCTACAGCTTGTCTCCGATGTTATACCACTCTACAGCTAAGGAAGAATTTTGAACCAATCCTTCAAATGAAAATGATTGAGATTTGTTTAAAGGAATGAAGATGTCATAAAACCTAATGCTCAAGAATAAGCTTCAGTTCTGTGGAAATTAATTGACCTTCATAACTTACTATTGCAACTTACTTAGCTCCCCGTTATTATAAGGCAAGTTTTTTTTTGTAACACGAATATTAAAACAAGTCTAATTCGATCACCATGTATGATTTATTGTGTTTTTCAAATAGTAATCGTAATAAACGTTGAATACTTGAATTTTTCCTTATAAAATCGTAACTTTTTTGTCAACTTAAAGAGTTGTTTTTATAAATACAACTTATGTTTAAGAGGAAATGGAAATGATAAGTCGAGAATTCGTACAAGAAGCTAAGCAGTTCGATTCTACAATAAGTAATTCAATAACAGATTCAACTGGAGAATCTTAGAAGTCGCGTAGTATTGATGAAAACACTAGCAGATCATTAGCGAAAAAAGATGCTAGTTGCTTAGAGCTGATATGGAGAATCTCTATCACAATAAGAAAACGACTAGATACTATCAGTTGTGGGTGTGACAGAAGATGTCAATTAAGCTCAACATAATGTGTTACAAAGTCGTCATTAATTAAACATGTAAAGGGAAATATTTGGACTGTGATCCAAGCTAGTGTTTCCAAGTCCGAGAGGACTTTTTAGCAATGCTGGGCTTAATATATTATAGTGGAGTGGATGAGTTAACAGTACTTCACGCTTAGATAAGGCAGAGAACAATTGGATGTTTCTCAAGTACAACTCCGCTTTTCTCATACATATTAACATTTTAATACTTATGTTGCTAAAAAGTATATAATCTGTGAATTGGTAATAATCAATCTTTACACATTAGGTCGGAGGATGGAGTGATAAAAGAGCTTGGTGTGGTTGCTTGTCGCACTTCTTGTGAGTCTGGAGACTCCCGGTGCTCGCCCTCGTTAAAATTATATTTTAGATTGTGGTAAAACTCTAAATATATTAGGCATATTATAATATGTATTATATATTATACATATATAATTATATATATATATATATATGTCTATAATTGTGTAGGTAGGTATTAGTACTATATAATATAGTATTAATATATAGTATTATATATGTATATATTATGATTTGAAATAAATGATTATATGTATACTAGGCATTGGGTTGATATATATATATACAATTAATTATCTTTATCAAAGTATTCCTATTATCATGTTTATATAATTATATTATATATATAGTTGTATGTTATGAATATGTGGTTTCTAGCACAACTCTGAGTTTAAAGGAAATTGCAAGACAAATTATGCTAATAAAAGTGACTACTGCTATGATCTTATTCAGTATATTATATATAGTATATATACCTATATATATGCTCTTATACTATTATATATATATATATCGTATAATACTATTAATATATATATGAGTATATAGTTAGTATATTATATATCTCTATTATATATATTGTGGTTTTGAGTATATAAGTGATGAATGGTTAGCTACTATATATAGTATATTATATATATTATATATAATATCTATAACTATTGAACTGCTATAATACCCGTTTTATATATAGTTATCTGCGTTCCTTATTTATGATAGCTATATTATATAATTATTATATATATTATTATATATTATTATATATATATATATATTATTATAATTAATACCTATATATTATTGTGCAACATAATATATATATATTATATATATTATATAAAGTACGAAATATAATTACGGAGACTATTGCGCGTATTATATATGATAAAAATAAAAAAAAAAAAATTAAAAGTAAGTTAAAATTAATATAACAAATACATTAAATAAAAAAAATGTATATTTAAAAATAATTTTTATTATAAAAAATTTTTATAACTTTTTGGAAGAGCATCTAGCTTAAAATAATCAATTAAAGAGTACTTTAAAATGTTAAAAAGAGTGTTAAAGATTTCATCCAGTACTTTATCATTATATGTTAAATTGAAAAAAATTCACACCAGCACGTTTATAATCACTATAATATATATATATATATATATTATATATATATATATAAGTGAGTTTATAGATTTTCGAGTATAGTTAATATTTTAATATCTTTCACTATGATAATCAATATATATATATATATCTGTGATATATAAATTTTTATATATAACATTTTTTATTAAGTATACAAATTTTATAATGTTATAAGTTAGAATATTCTGTTAAACTACAAGATTTTTTATTATTGGTGACTAAGTAGGATTTTCACTGAATATAATATACTAATTGTACCTATATATATATATATGAGCTACATATATATATATAATAGTTATTATTATAATATATAATATATGTAATACATTAATTTATACTAACTATAAAATGTTAAAGTACTTTTAAGCAGTTGACTTCCACGACTATTATTTTTCAAGCCTTTTATATAAGAATTAATTTAAATTTATATATCTAGTTTATTTAATCTGTATATGTCTCATTATATATTTATATTTTTTATCTCACTAAATATATATATATAGTATTTTTTCCTATAAGCAATAAAGCACTGGGTATAATCGTGAAATCATACTGTTTCTAATTTACTTTTGGGGCGTTGCAGTGCCGCGTAGCTCGCGCATTAAATTCATCATGTTTTATGTATTGTTAATAAAATAAATATAGTTTTTGCAATTATATTTAGAATATTAATATCCTTAATAATATATAAAATATGTATAGAATATATGCTAATATACTAATATATATTATGAAAAATTTAATAAAATAAAAGTAATAAAAATAATATAATATATATATATAAAATATATTAAACATATATATATATATATATTATATGGCAACGAAATATATTAATATTCGTAAATATTTGTTTTTATCATTACAAATATATAAAGCGTTTTCGTTTTTTATATCTGGGGCTTACGAAACGTAAAGAAATGCTCGAGTTTGCGTTCGTATTTTTTTCAAACTTACCGAGAAATTGTAAGAAATGCTTTTCAGACGTTGCTGAATTTCCTCAATTCTGTAATTTTGCTATTTCCCGTACCAAATTTAGCTTGTTCTTACGGAAAATTATAAACAAACATGATGGCGGCGTGTTAGGCCCGTCTGAAATTGATGAATTTTATTCAATATAATCAGCTTTAACTCTAATTTCTTCCAAATGATAAACTCCATCAAAATAGTTTATCAATTATCTGTAATATAAACCATTGTTTATTTCTTTTTTATTTCTGCTTATCCAAACTACATACTTTTAATTTGGAGCTGATTTCCAATTTTTTAAAAACAAAGTAAGCCTAGCACGAAATCGCGTCGGTTTAAAGTAGAATTCGTGCTAAACTGGGTGAGCATTTTTTTATCGAGCAGCGTAAGCACAAATAAAAAAACGAAAACTGTAAAATAAAAGAAAAAGGCAAAAACAAAATGTTCATTCTATCGTAAACGCTTCGTAATATTACAATTACGATTAAGGCAGATATGATTAAATAAATAGTCCCTAAGTAGTATTTGTGGGCTTGGCTAATTTTATATCGCAATCACAGATACATTACTTGGACAATTTTCTTTATTTCTATCTCTTTAATCATAAAATTGCGGGTCAAGGTCCCGCATACACACAAGCCTTTGTTATTTTTTCTGATTGGAAAGTTTTCCATGAAGAAATCACTTTTCTCCGTAAATTTTCTAGTTAGCCTTTATCCCTCAAACATTTTTGATAAACTTGTTTACTCGTTTCTGGATAACACTTATCGCCCTGAAACTATAGCATATGATGTTTCTAAAACTTCTGTTTATGCTCAGCTTCCTGCATTGGAGCCCCCTTTCAATATTCTCTTCCCTTTCAGATTAGAACATTTTAAACAAAAACTTTCAAATGCAAATTTCTTATATCTTTATTAACAACAACTCAATTGGCAAGTTTCTTTAAGATTAAGAAAGCATCCCATGAACTTCAGGTCACACATCGTTTTACTAAATATAAATGTGGTGTAGACTGTAACGTCGACTATTTAGGTCAAACTTTCCAATAACAAAGAATGTGAGCCTATTAAACACATGGACATTCTTTCGATCTAATTATCCATTTCTAACCAGAAGAATTTAGCTGTCAGAAGATACTAATGAGGCAATACCCTATACCTCTTCAAAATTCTCATTTTTCTGATTCAGATGAAGAACTTAAGAATTTGGAATCTTTATAAATAAAAACACTTAAACCTACACTTAACATCCATAGGATTTCTTTGGCACACCTGATTGCCTGAACTAATTGCCTGAATTCCGTGCAAAAACGAACACGATTTCATATGAGGTTTACTTTTGTTTGCAAGCAATTGGAATTAAGATGCTGTGATGGAGCCCGTCGATGTCATATAACAGAAATATATAAAAATGAGGCTTATATTGCCAAAAATTTATCAACTTTGTCTAGAGTTTATCGATTTGGGAAGAAATTAGATTTAAAGCTGATTTTTACTTGAATGAAAATATTCACACTGCCGAGATAGCAGCTCATGTATAAAAAACGGAAAAGTTTTTTCTAGTAAAAAATATGTCAAGTGCTAAATAGAAAATTGACGCTCATGGTGATAAGCCCTGAAGCTCGGACGCCGACATTTTTAAAAGTAATTGCAACTTTTCCGTAGACTGTGGTAAGGTATCTAGCAAATTATCACAGGAAATAGAACTTCTGATAGAATTACGGAACATTCCATTACGTGTGTAGTGATATAAAGCATTTTATTACGATTGCGCGACTAATGTTTAAACAATATAAGCGTAATCGAATAACGTAGCATTATTCTATACGTTTACGTAAGCACACAACATGCAAAACGCAAAAGACTATAATATTTACATTCAGTCAGGTTAGATTTTTGATACGGAATTAATTTCTATAATTACTCAAATATGCGAATACAGATGAATAGTAAAATATATATGTTAATATATGTGATTAATTATAATTATATGAATTTTTCTTTTATTTATTATTTTTCTTTATTATTTTTATTATTTAGTGTCATAATATTTATAATATTATATAATTAAATGAATAAATAATATGTATAATAATTTTTTTTTATTATATATAATATATATATATATAGTAATATAGTATTATCCAATTATTTATAAATATAGTATATAAAAGACATATACGTATAATATATATTATAAATAATATATTTCTAAGGCATTAAGAAGAAGATGAATATGAAGAAAGAAGAAGAAATTCGAACTTTACATGTATCTCACTAGACAAGAGTATTTTATAAGCCTCGTTTTCAGAGTCTTCGTGGTGTGCTATGAAAGAAAATTTTTAGAATCTTGTCTGATAGCAAAGGGGATAAAGAAGCCTCTTCTACAAAGTCTTGCTTTTGTTAGAATGGTGGTATGTTTTATGTAATAGATTTCTAATACATCCAACCCCACCTATCTTCACGCATAGCGGGAACAGCTTGGGTACGTGAAGTATATATAGATTATATATATATGTTGATTATGGTACTACTAGTACTTATATATAAATATAGTTATATATATAATATCAATATTATATAATATTATATAATATAATATATAATATATAGTATGATATATCAGTGGCGAGGCGTGGCATTTTCCAGCAGTCATGCTACAGCTAACCGGTTCCAATTTCGACATTATTATATATATATATTATATATAAATAATATTATAATTATATATATATATATATATATATATATAATATATATATATTATATATATATATAATATATTTTATATAATATATATTAACATATATAATATTATCTTCTAAAAATAATAGTATATACTACATATATATATATATATATAATATATATATATATATATATATGAGGTAAATATATATACTATAATATAATATTATATTTAATAATAAAGTTTTTCACCGCTTGCGATTAGTAGCAAAAATTGGTATATAGGGATATAATATATATATATATAATTAATTATATTATGCAACCCTGGGAAACCATTCCAAAATTTTACAAACCTATTGCTGAAAGAATGCTTTCTATATCAAGATGGCATGCTTCTTCTTATTGTTCTTGTTATGCTCTTGGTTCGCGTCCGTGTTCTACTATGAGAAATTATGGTTTCCGTATTATTCAATGATGTATAAAAATTTTGTGAGACTTGTATCATGTCCCCTCTGAGGAAATCGCCTTTTCTACAGAAAAGTTCCTAACTTCCTTCAGCCTCTCAATAGCTCTTACCCTCAAACACAGAAATCAGCCTTGTTGCTCTATTGCACTCTCTAACTAGATATATGAGTCTTTCACTATTAAATAAGGGCCCAAAGTTTGTTTGCTCACTACTAAATACAAAGATGTGCATGATATCTACTTATCTGGACTGCATAATACATAGCCGGAAGTTTATACAAGATGTGTACTACCTTACTTCTTTTGGTCTTGTAAACACATTGCGATTTATTATCCCAGCAATCTAATTAGCTTTATTCTTACTACCTAACTACTGTGATTAGACTCTACTCTGTCAAAATTACTATGCTTATAATAATCACACCTAATCTTTTTCATTGGTCACCGACTCAAGCCAATCCCATATCACATCGTAGATGTAAAATTTTTGATTATGAAGATATTCTAGAGTGAATAAAGTAACACTTATCAACTTGTACTATTATATATGTCATCTGTGCCACTTATCTGCCACCCGATAGTTAATCAAGATCAATTTGGAATCTCTTATGCATCCTTCTACTAATTCCTAAGTAGGCTGAGTGTCAAAAAAAATAGTTCAAAATAAACGCAATCTCTTTACGAGAAACTTGTCATTTAAGTCCTGGTCTAAATCATTTATATATTACATGAGGAACGAGTGGCCCCAGTTCTGAACCCTGTGGGACACAACTCTTCATTATCTTATTGTACTTATTCATTTAGTTTGTACCAAACATACTTTCTATTCAACAACTATCTTATGCAACCATGTACACTCCACCTATACCTCATTGAAATAACTTCTCATCAGCTTTAATTTATGTGGGAACCTTAATCAAAAATTTAATATATATATATTATATATATATATAATATATATATATTATATATATATATATATATTATATTAATATAATATAGTATTATATATATATATATATTATATATATATTAAATATTATATATATAGAGAGAGAGAGAGAGAGGGAGAGAGTAGTGGCCGAAGTAGGTTTTTTAAGAAATATCAAAAAATAATTAAATAATTGAAGAAAGCGAAGAAAAAATAAAAAAAAAACATGAGATTAATAATAATATCTAATTTCAATAATATAATAATAATAATAATATAATAATAATAATATAATAATAAATAATATATATAAATATAATAATAGGATAATATGTAAAAATTATAATATAATAATAATAATATAATATAATGATATTAGAATAAATTAATAATATATTAGTCAATTTCATCAATTAACATAAAATATATAATATAATAATAATATAATAATAATTTATAATAATAATGCTAATGCTGAGGAAATATAATAATATAATAATAATAATAATATATAATAAATAATATAATAATAAGAATAATAATAATAATATAAGAATAGATGAATATATAGATATAATAATACATACACTAATAATAAGTTGACATTTTTGAATAGTTATAGCCATTAAAAATATATTTATTTACAAGTAAATCTTAAATTTTTTTGTAATTTTTATTTTTATTTGTTTCTAATTTTTTTCATAAATATTAGAAAATACTTTTTTTTTCATATGTGTATATTTTTGTTTATTAAACTAACAGAAGGAACTTTATTGACATATTTTTGTAAAAATAAAGTAAATTTTTTATTATGTATTTCACTGATTCTAATTATAATTTATGAATTTATACAATCTGTTTATATAATGTTTATTATTTTGCAAAGTCGAAGTCTTTGAACGCGATTCCGTGAATTTTTTTAATACGAGAAAAAAATCGTTCAAATAGTAGGGTTTCAGCGACAAACATAGAGATGACTTTGTATTTAATATCATTAAATACATTAGTTTATTTTATTAATTGAATCGTCATTTATATACAATACTGATAATGTGCTCGCAATTAATGCGAAAAATTTAGAGATGATACTGAATTTGATATAATATTAATCATTTTATCAATTTCAAGCTTTTTCCGCGCATTTGTATCCAGGGTTTGAGACGTGGGACACAACTGTTATATTATTATATATATTAATATATATATTATATATATAGTATATACAAATATATAGTATATTATTTATTAATTAATATTACAAAAGTTCGTTTTTTTTTAGTATATTACTAGTATATGATATTAAAATAATAAAGAAATTTGAAAAAAGGATTGGTTTATTTTTTATCTCATCTGGTCAGTCATCTCCCCATCAATAGATGACTGGACGCTTCGCCCCTGATATACTAATAAATATCTATTAGATTTATTTGATCTTTCTTCAATTACAAATTAATTAATTATTAATATATACTATATTATAATATATAATATATATGTATATATATCTGTATGATGTATCAAATATTATATATATACATATAATAGCCTGTGAATGTTTTCATATTGCGATATATATAATTAGAGTATCAATAAAAAAGTTACGTGAACTGTACCTACTTATACTATATATATATATATATACGAGTGGCGTATCCAGGATTTTTTTTCCGGGGGGGAAAACAAAATCGTTTTCTTTTATATATATATAGTATAAATATAATATATATACTATCTATATATCTATATTATAGATCCCTTAAGTAAGGTATATCTAATTTTTTTTTATTATTTTATTATTATTATATTATATATTTATTTTTATTTTATATTTTATATGATTATTTTAATTCTGAATTTTTTGTTATATTTTTATACTTTTGATATTTTAATTTATTAGTGTCTACTAACAGATTGGGGAGGGAGACAATGAGACCACTTCTAGGCCTCGCATCCTAAGATACGCACTGTATATTTTTATTAATTTTTTTGTTACAATATCAATATTACGATAAATACTTATTTTATAGATCATGATATATACTTATATATAGGAAGGCTTTTGAGTACATTATTTTAGTTTTAGATAAATGTTTTATTGTGTTAAGATCTTACTCAAAATAGGGGTTATGCCTATGAGCTGTAATATTATGGAGTATGAAACTTTTTTAGAAATATTTATCAGAATAATTTATTATCTCCAATGCTAAAGTAAGGTATAAATTATCTCGATTCTCAGATAACATCACATATAATTTTTAAAGACAAGAACAATGTGTGTGGTGTATTCCTTGTTCAACGGGTAATCGGACAAAATTATAATTCACCGTGTGATACCGATACCGATACTCCTCGAAGCTTTATTCTAGATCCCGATACCACATAGTACAATAGGTGATACAGAGATTATATCATCTCGGAAATAATTCACTTCTCAGTATACTCGACCTTACGATACAGTGAATAATACCGATACTCGTGGTATCGTGCACCTCACTACACTCTATACTATACTACTACTACTATAGTAGTATATTAGTTATGGGATATTACGTATTACTGATATATTGTAGTGAGATATGTAGTTTCCTCTGGGCGTTGTTATAAAGATAGTGAGACGTAGACATTATATATATCATACCTGTGTTTCGAAAGTGATTGTGATGAATATATTGAGTAGTCTAAGTCTAGAAAGTGTTCACAAATATATAACTCTAATATTAATATTAGAGATATTTGTGATTGTAATTATTATATTATTATGTAGAAGGTGAATTATTTTATTTAGTACCTACCTCACAAAGTTTAGGTAGTATAATTCATTCATAACGTCATAGCACTAGTAGTATTAATATATTATAGTAAATAAACAATCTCGAAATGTGCTTCGAAAAAAACAAATTATGGAAATTTGGTGGATGATTAATAAACCCTATGAGTGAGATATCACCAAAATATTTTGTGGAGTATGTGGTTTTGCAGTATGGTTTAGGTAACGTGAATCAGACTATAAACTGAAATTGCAGGGACCATGTTGTATTCACACTTGATATGAGTATGGTATAGGGCGCCATATTCATGGATAGAAAATCTTAAAGACTCTTCTAATTGAGTTCATAATGGTATGAATATACGATCTATAGGGAGAGAAAGAAGTGGATATTTAACTAAATTATTATATTAGTACTTTATAGTTTAGGAAATTATATATGTATAAAATTGATAATGTGTTATTACTAAGTCTGCTTTAATATTTCATTGTTTTAATATATATATTGTTATTAGTTTACTTAGCAGCTGCTGTGTAAATATATTATTATATCCGTTGGTACTAATAGTTTTATTTTTACTTCATATTTAGTATCAGATTATTTCATAGATACTGTATTACCAGTTATCTGGGTACATTCAGTGAGCTTGTATGTGTGTTTGTGGTCTAAAATTAGAATTTATATGATCTGTTTTTCAATTCAGTAAAGCTGTGTAGATTATATGCCAAGTAATTTAGACGGTGGTAATATAAAACTACTAGTATACTAGTTCTACCGAATATTACATATTACAAATTATATAGGTTGTAAATGATATCTTTATATTATCCTATTTTTTAATGAAATTAAAAACCTGCTAATTTATTATATTTAGCTAAAGATATTCTTTAAAATATATATACATATAATATCGATAAAATAAAATAATATACGTAATCAATTAGGATGGACTGCCTACCTTTCTTGCTTACTATATAGATAATTCTAGTATGAATAAAATATCGATAATAAGATCTAAGGGTTTATTAGGCTAACTATAAACTATATTTTTCCAGTCCAAGAGTGTGGGTCTTTACGACCTTCCTATTCTCACTTAATTTCCGTGTGAGTAGGAAGTGCCTTATGCATGCTGAGGTGAATGCTGCTTGTTACCGCCAGATGTATCTCGCCAGTTCGCCTCCCCCCACGCACACCTGTCATCTTGATAATAGAATCGATAAAGGGAGGAATTAAGGATATAATGGTAATATTATATTATATCTATATATATATATATATATATCTACTTAAATTAAAGATGAAATAATAGTTATTTATACCTTATATTATATATATAAGCATATTTATATATATATATTAGTAAGTTAATAGAATAATATATGAATAATATATTATTATTTTTGGAGAGGTAAAGCAGTATATTTATGGTATCTTTATATATATATATTATACTTAGTAATATATTCTAATTATATATATATATATACTACCTATGGGCTAAATATTATAATGGGAAGACCGATATTCTATATAAAACAGCAAGCATGTTGAAATATATTTATATATATATATATATAGGTTATTGTTTTTTTTTTTTACTATATATGGCCATATATTATATATTAATAATAGTAGAGTAATAAAGAGTATAAGGGCCACAGCATCGCCAAAGTGGAGGAATGCCCTGGAGTGGTGTATAGTCAAATCTATATTTATAGGTATTATATTTCAATAGGGATATATACTAACTATATCTTTTATTAATTTTGAGGTCTCTACTACTAAATATATATATATTTATACTTATATATTATTATATATATATATATATATATGGCTTGATATGCTCATTTATCACGATTAGTACTACCTTCTTTTATTGGAAAATTAGATACTTTGATTCAAAGTATGATATTTGTCTTCTAGAATAAAAGTATGTAAATGAGTATAAAGTTCTTTTAAAAAGAAAAACATGTTTAATAACTACAGGACTTTTTTTGTACAAAATTTTTAATCAAATTCTCAACAACATTTTTTCATTCTGCTTCCTAAATGTAGTTCAGTGATCTAGATTTGATCTATATAAATATCTAAGTCACCTCCTCCTTCTACGAATAAATGTTGTATTAATTCTAGATTTTTATTTGTTTTAGCTGTAGACTATATATAAAATTAAATACTTATATATACATATATATTAATTATATATATATATATATATAATCATTATAATTATATACATCATTATTCTTATTAAGTTAATAGTATAAGGTGAAAAAGTATTTTATTAAATATATATATACTACAGAATCTTTATAGGAATTATTGAATGTTATACTAAAAATTACCGTGATATCTGTTCTCAGCTCTTTTGTTTCAAATATTGCTGAAATGAGAATCGCTATTTATGTAGTGTTAGCCAAAACGTTTTTTGGCTCATTGCCATGAATTTTATTAACCACTTCCTTTAGATCAAGAGTACGACATGTTTTCATTTTCAATGCTAATTATGCTTCAATGTTTACTGAGGGTTCATTATACTAAATGTCTTATAAAAAAGTTTTGTCATTGTCAAAATCGATAATAAGAACAGAACTTTTTCTGCTGCTATAAGTGAATAGTTATCCTTGTCAATTGAAGGACATGATCGATGAACGATCCAAATAAACTACTTGTAATAAGAATCCCTCATTTTATTAACTAGACTTTGCAGCTGTTTTCCTTATATATAAAAGTTTGCTAAATCTTTAATAGTAACCATATTTTTGGAGTTGTGGGACAATATTTTTCATTTTCATTCATGTGTCATTAAATAGCTTTGAAGGGTATTATTGTTCCTCAGTCATAGTTAACCGAAGATAAATCTAAAAATCGTTTATTCTTTCTATACCTGTTGTGGTAAACCTTTATTGTTCTTGAATTTTTTCATTTCGTAGCTGCTGCTATATGGCCAAAGGAGAGGAGTGCAAGGAATGACAGAATGTTCATTGATCTATTGTTTCATAGCTCAATGAGATACGAGTAGTATCTGTTACATAGTTTATACTATTAAGATATTTTATTGTAATAACCCTTATTATAAAGGCTTTCAATGGGTCTTCAGCTCTTTCATAAAATAAAAGCTCATCAAAAACATTTTCATTCGCTGTATAAAATGATACGTCTGAATGTTATATTCTTTTGCTTCATGTTCCAATGATGGTGCTAATTTCCGTAGTTTTCTCTCACTAATCTTCATATTTGGACAGCTCATTAAGTTTTGATTTGTCGCTTGTCCCAATAGGTAAGGAGTTGCTTCTGAAGATCTGTATTGGACTTTGCAATATTTCTATTTTGAGACACTATTGATTCGCTTTTTACTCATAGATTACATATGATAGGGCTTGAAACAAGACAGGAGATATAAACTTAAAAATTTGTCGTGAACGTGCTTGATAAGTCTGAGACCTCCTAAGGCGCTCGTTTCTTTCATTGACTCTTCTTATCACTAAATATCCACTTGAAGATAAGTAACTACGCTGAAATACATTTTTGGAAGTTGTTTTTATGCTGTAGGAAATCGTACTTTGGATGATCCACTAGAGACAATACAATTTTTTAGTGTATTATTTGTGATGAGCTCCATATGTTTCTTTGTGAAGAGCTGTTAATTCCTTGCGCGAAATCTTGTACTGAGATGAAATTCCATTATATCTACTACTTTTTCTTCCCAGTTTGTATAAAATTTTTGAAGAGCGCATTTATATCTTTTACAGATATCATTAACAATTAATTAAATCTATGAGTCTGCACAATGAATGTATTCTGCATTTGGAACATTTCTATGATACGACCTGAATCTGAATATATTTCCCCTCGATATTTGCTCCCCAGTCATAGGGCTTCGACTTGTCATTTCGTCTATTTAATGTATTTTGTAATCTAATACCTAATTTTTTTGTTTTTTCAAAGTTTTCACTGTTCTTTGTTATGTTATAAAACCACTAATTTTTCTTCATAGGAGGTGCACTTTTTAAGGCATCGCCCACAATTTCCCCCCATAAAAATGAAACATAAACTTTCGGAATTTTTTAGCAACTTGACACTTTAAAAACCAAACTGTAGATTTTTTTTTGCCCTCTAAAACGTGTTTTCGGGTTTATTTTTCTGTGATTGTAGTCATTCCTTCAGAATTTAACAGATTTTTTCCAACCATGTTTTTGACATTTTCGTATAACTTCCAGAATTTTTGAATGACTATCACACTATTAAAATATGCATAGAGTAGGGTTTCGTATACCTGTACATCAGTCAAAGGGATTTTTCGATTTTTTTACTTTTGTGCTCTACGGTTGATCCCATTTCAAACCTCAACTTTTTAGTTGGATTTTGAAATGTAAAATTGCGATAATTTTATTTCCTGTTTTCCGAAGTGGATGAAAATTTTTCAGGGCATATGTCGGTGGAGAGGCACACTTTTAACTTAGATAATTTGTGTGGTAGTAGTAGACAAGTTGTCTTTGAAGTGTTTTCTATGGAAGAAATTAAAAAAAAAAAAAACACTTACTATAGAATTAATTTTAAAAAATTCTATGAGAAAAAAATCAAAAACCACATCTAAGTAAATAGTATTCGTTCTTACGACCTAGACTATATTTTACAAGGTCTACCTCGAAAATTTGAGATAATGATCGAGTGTTTTTGTAGATGAATAAGAAAAAAGTATATAGTCAATCTATATTCATACGGTTTTCCCAGTAAATTCAATGTTTGAAAAAGTGATATATTGGTTATATTTTTTTAATACTTTAGTTCGATCAACATCAAATTTTAGGGTTTGTATAATCGGGCGAGAATTGTTAGGATATCTCATCATTTTTTACTTATTATATATATATAATTAAGTATAATTATTAATATATTTAAGTATATAATATTATTAGATGATTTGATTCATACTATTATGAAATAACAGTGTCGAATTAAAACAATATTGTATTTTTAACACTGAGTATAATTTACTTCGACTTGTGTATCGATATATATTATATATATATAGATTTTTATTTTATGTATATTTATAAATCTATATAAGTAATTTATAATCCTCATAATGATAAGTTATTATCTTTTATTTATTATTTGTTATTCTATATATATATATAATTATTTATTTATATTATTATAAATCATATTATATATATATATACTCTAGTATATATTATTATATATTAGTATATATTATTGTTTTAAATATATTTTTTTCATTATTTCCTTTTGTTTGCTCTTCGTCAATTATTTGCCCTTTACCTGCGGTGGTGCCCCCGGAGAACCGGATTAATGTCTAATTCGCTTCACCCACACGCGTATATATATATATATATTATATAATAATTATAATTAATTTATGGTAGTAAGGATATATTTATATTTATATATATTATAAATATATATATATATATATTATAATATAGTATAATAATATATATATATTATCACATTATATATATATTAAATTAGTACAAAGGCGACGATTTTGCGAACCTTCTAAAATTGTGTTATCTTAAACTTTTATGTCAACTTATTAAGAGGAATATTGGACAGAAAATCAAACTGAGTAATGAAAGGTTTTAAATAATAAATGTGTTAAAATTTAAATCATATATGATAAAGGGAGGAGAATAATAATATATAATATTATATATATATATATGATTATTGTATTATATATTCAATTATATAATATAATATATTAATATATATATATATATATATATATAATATATAATCATATATATATATAATATATATTATATATATATATATATATATATATATAATAATTACTAGAATATAATTATATATATATTCTTTATTTTGAATTCCTGATAAAGACCTCCAGGTTGAATAGAGAGAAAATCTTGCATACGAATGGATATATACTTTAGTTTTTCTTTTTTAATCTTTGTACATTGTTTTTAAATTTTAATATATTATATAATAATATTTATTTATAATATATATAATTAATATAATATATATATATATATAGATATATAACTATATATAATATCTCATATGATAATATATATATAATATATATATTTTATATATATATATATTGTTTTCTGGGTTGGCAAAGGTCAGTAGGGCTACAGTTCCACCAGTTAGCGGAAATTCCCATTCAACTCGAAGTTCAAGAGGTAATGTCCTGGATGCGAAGAAGAAGTGATAAATAGGTTGTTAGAAATGATTAAACAAAATTGACATGGGGCGGTTAGACTTACCAGTAGGAGTACATTTAAGATTGAGCATAACGGTTAAGTCTCGGGTCAGAGAAATGGATGGAAACAGGATAAGACAGTTGAGGGGGTTCGCGCTGGAGTGTTGCAAAAGAAGAAGGTCCGTTGTAATACTATAGATAGATAGTAGATAAGATCACGATAGAGTTGTAGATGAGTATAAGATCAGTTAGAGAGAGAGGAAGAGGAGATAGAGAGAGAGAGAGAGAGAGAGAGAGAGAGAGAGAGAGAGAGAGAGAGAGAGAGAGAGAGAGAGAGAAGCGTTCAGAAGAGCAGTGTTCGTTGTAATACTGAGAGTATAATGAAAGTGTGCCAACTTTTCGACTGGCAGAAAAAGACTGGAGAGAGAGAGTTAATGAGAGCAGGAGATTTGATAAGACGAAAAGGCATAGATTCCACCTTTTTAAGCAGAAATGTGTGAATGGAAGCATCCCAGTTGTGTGAGGTGAACGACACCTCTATAAAGAGGAAGCAACTGGGGTGGCGTGAAGAAATTCCGAAAGGGAAACGGAACCACCCAATCTCTTAGTAGCTTGTTTAGAAAAAGAAATAATGTGATCCTTCCATTTAATATCGCGAAAAAAAGAACACCAAAAATATTAAGGACCTACGAAGGTTTGAGTTGTGTTTTTTTTGAAGTTGAAGTTGTGCGGAAGATTATGCCGAGTTGTAGGAGGAAGGAACTGAGGCTTTAAGACATCGAAAACAACTATGTTCTCAATGCCCCAACTAGAAATTTGAGAAAGGTCAGAAGTTAGTTGCTCCAATGGCGTCCCCCTAGTGTGAATCACATGCTGTTAGGTGGGAGATGTTTCAAAACGAAATGATATTAAAGGGTGAAGTTGTCATCATTTTGAGTGAATAAGTGAAAAAGTATTAGTTTATCAAGGCAGAGTACAAGCTAGAAAGAATAAGTTTTGAGAACCACAGGAGGAATACCATCAGTATCGTAAGCTTTCTTAGCTAAAGGTCTGGAAGAGTTGAATAATGTCTTTGGAAAAAAATTTCAATGTTAGAGCATAAACGAGTTGGAGGTGGTGGAGTGGCAGGAATAGCATCGGAATCGTCTAAGGTATAATTATGGGCAAATGTTTGAGAGAAGAGTTCAGCTTTAGAGGAAGGTAATAGGGCAGTAATGCCGACAAAGATACTAGAGGAGGGAAAGACGAAGACGCAAAGTTAGGGTCAACACTTTTTTTTTTGAAGCAATGCCAGTAAAGACGCGAGGATGAGGAATCAAAATGATCATTGCATTTTCTATGTAGAAAATAATTTTTGGTGTCACGGAGAATAGATTTTGCACGATTCCAGAATAAAATACAAGTTGCTTGATATTCTGGAGTAGGAAGACAACTGTGCTTCCTGAAGACATCGTATCTATGGCGAATATAACGAGAACAAGCAGAGTTAAACCAAGGTTTGTTAGGTCTAGTTGAAGGGAAAGAATATAGAATGTACGCCTCCATGCCAGAGAGAATCACCTCCGGAATGAGCTCAGCACACACCAAGTGATTCCTCCCACGAAAGTAGTAGTCAAACTATGGGAAAATTAAAGACGTCCAGCCAATTAACAGCACCAGAGTGCCAGGAACCTTTCCTCTCCGTAGGCGGGGTCTTTCCTGCAGGAGATTCGAGGATATAGAACTAGACGCAGAGATAAGAAGGTGATCGGGGGAACCCAGAGGAGGAAAGAGTTTAACGGAATTAGAAGGATTGGAAGTTAAGAGGTCTTTCTGGATAGAGAAATAGTAGGCACGTTTACCAACTGTATCTTGAGAAATAGAGGAAAGCCACTGGAGGTGGTGAATGTTGAAATTAGATAGGTTAGGGGATATTAAATTTTTAAATTTTATTAGGTTTCGTTAGATTTTACTATATTAACTATTGATATAATAGAAAAGTAGTGTTAGGCTAAGTTTTGCAGGATAATGTTAAGGTAGTTATCATTAATAAGTAGAGGACTTTGTTAATGTTAGCATTTATTGGTATTTTAGTAGATTAGGTTATGCAAAATAGTGTTAGTTATTTCTATGTTAGCAGATATAGATGTTACAACTTTATGTTAGCATTTATTCGTAGTTCAGTATGTTGGATATGTTATGTTATTTTAAATTTTGCTAAATATTGCTAGATATTACTGTTATGTTAAATTAACATTGATGGGTTATCGTTATCGATGTTTTATAGGTTAATGTTAAGTTAGTTCCCATTGATAGGTAGGGAACTTTGTTAATGTTATCATTTATTCTTAGTTTAGCAGGTTAGATATGTCAGGTTATGTAAATTTTATTAGGTTTTGTTAGATACTACTATGTTAAATATTATGTTTAAACATGTTTTTGTAATAAAGTAAATGCTAATGCAAATTTGACATGAAGCAGTAAATCAATAGATCACGGAGTTGTGGGAGGGGTGGGGGTGGGTGATTTGCGTTACTGCTCTACTGCTTTAGGGTCAATAACACAAATTTTTAATAAAAATTTTAAAATTTTACAAAACTTTAATAAAAAAAGACTTTTAATAATAAAACAAATTTTATTTATTTTTTTTAAATTTTCAATAAAATTTAAAATTTGAAAAATGCTTTTTAGTGAACGTTAAAGGAAAAGTACACAAATTATTAAAATTATAAAAGAAAAATAGAAAAAAATATTAAAGTTATAGTTTGGAAAGGAAATCCTTTAAACTTTTCATGTTAAAAGAAAAATAAATTGCTATTGCTTAAAAGAAAACGGAATATTATGTATATGGCAAGTAAATAATACAACAGAATTTTGTAAAGCTAACATGTGTTTGTTTGTTTATATTTTTCGTGGGTATATGTGTACTGGTTACTTTAGGTATATACTAGAAGTTTAGAGAATGTTATAAAATTTATTAAAGTTGCACCTTAAAATAAAATAAATTGAAATATGAATTATCGCTTTTATATGTGACCATTCGTCGAAATATAACTCATAATATGCAAATGAATGGTCAAACGTTTAATTTTCCATAATAGTAAGCGCATAGCCGGATGGGAGGGGGTTGGGAAGGGATGTTTGCAACATTGCTTTACTACATTAGGTTCAATAAAATAGGAATTTTAATAAAAAATTAACAATAGGAAATAATGTTTTATTTTATAATATAATAATATTTTATAATATAATATGGGAAAAAAATAAGTTGCATGGGCTAAGATAGTTTGTTAAGCAGTGTTAGGGCTGGCTAAAGATGAGAAAGATAGGTAGAATGACAGAGGTCTTATAATTAATAAGTCTCATATATAGTGTCCAATATACGGCTGTTATAGTGATTACCAAAGAAATAAATAGGTGAATTCACTATTAAAATTTCATTTTAAGGGTAAAACACCATTTAGGGATTCGGTTCCCACATCTTGTGGGGACTTGACCGTTTCTGATTCCTATGGAATCATCCTTCGACATCGTTCATTCATCGTCCTCTGTTATGCACTCTGTATTTTTCTCTTTTTTCTTCGGGGGACCTTCCCAGGGGTGCACGGGTTACCCTTAGGAACTTGAAACTCCAAAATTCGAGTTCTATGGGTCCGAAAACATAGGTAAAGATATTTTACTCGGTCTATTACGTTTGTATCTTTATTTCAACGGTTCCGCACCAAGAGCCATCGCAGTATCCGACCTCTTTTAATTCCTTCTTTATCCTTTCCTCGTCTTCTTCTCTCTGACTTTTCTTATTCCTTCTTCATCCTTTCTCTATCTTCTCTTATGCATTCCAAATATCTCTCCTTTATTTCTTCTTTTTTCGTCTGGAATCCTTTTAAGGGAGGGGATTGGTGTCCTTAGACATCCTTGAGGATTCTGAAACTCTCAAAATCAAGTTCTATGGGTTCGTTAACATACGGTAAGATACCTTGCTTAGGCTAATATGTTTGTAACCAGATTTTAATTCTGGCTCCGGATGAGAAGCCGCTCCGTGATCCACAGCATGAGCCAACTCAGGCTCCGAATCATTCCAGGTCTCCGAATCCTTCGCTGAAACCTGCCGACTATTTATTTTCCACCTAGCTACTGCCATATCTAAGTTTAATAACTCAGCACCCACTTGCAGGGAGCATAGCAGCGTGAAACCTGACATCAGCTACAGTGACACTACCAGGGGTCTGTAACACAACGGTTATAAGTCTTACAGTGGCAAGATTTTTTTTTACACTTGTATATTTTCTGTAACATAAGAACGCAGTTTGAAAATTGTAGCTACAAATTTAATCACAGCACTTGTAGACTTACTTCCTTAACACAAATATTTAAACTTGTAGGTTGTATTACAGAAAAGACGACGAAAGACAAAAAGTTGCAGCATATTTTTATAATTCTAAGAACGTGGGTAGAAATTTTTTTGCAAGTGAATATACAATAAAACTTTTTTTTTTATTGTAATTTTCTGTATTTCTTAGATAGTTTTATTTTTTTATTTAATTATTTTTTTATTTTATTTTATTTTCATTTTATTTTATTTTTTTACTTTATTTTTTTTATTTTTTTTTTTTATTTCTTTATTATTTTTTATTTTTATTTTTTTATTTAATTATTTTTATTTAATTATAAACATAAAGATAAACCATAAAAATGTGAAACAAACCTAAAACTACCAAACGACTCCGAAAATGTCTGAATGTAAAATAACAAGAATAACTTTCGTTATATAACGAATGGGCAAAATGTATGTAGATTTTCGTCCTCACCCATATTCATATCCCTTTCGGACATGATGGATGAGAGAAAAACAAAATAGACAAAAGAAAAGAGACATAGCAAATCAAAGAAAATATTGTCTATAACCTTCAAAACCTCGTAATACAGAAATACACTAAGCAGACCTAATTCAAATGTTGCCAAACTTCTAATTTTTGTCTACAACTTGTACAATTTTTACCTGTAGCTACAAGTCTTGAAAAAAATTTGTGTTACGGGGATTGTAAGTACAAGTAAAAAAATTACAAGTGGTACAATTGTAAGACTTGTATCCGTTGTGTTACAGGCCCCAGGTATATATGGTTCAAGTTTGAAAGCTATCCGATAATTATTTCCCCCTCAAATAGGAAAGGCTCATATATATATATATATATATATATATATATATATATATATATATAATATGTATATATATATATATATATATATATAAAATATTTATATTATATATATATATATATATATATATATATATATATGTATATATATATATATATATATATATATATATATATATATATATATATGCTAATATTATATATATATATATATATTATATATATATATATATATATATATATATATATATATATATATATATATATATATATATATATATATATATATATAATGATGTGCTAATATGGCAACTATTATATATTGTAATGTTCAAAGAAGGAAAAAAAGCAAGTTTTATACGTAAGTTGAAAATGGAAAAAATCGGAGCACAAAGAGAGATAACGAGTGAGATAACAAAGTGATCGCGCCGCTAAGAAACACTTAATTTAAAAGCATCTCCCTATGGATTTTCCCTTGTTGATGTAGCGGTAAAATGCTTGTCTACCATCCCGAAGGATGGTATATCAAATCCGACTTTGGAATATTTTGTCCATGTATTACTCAAGGCTAAAACTAATTTAAATTAAATAAAAAATATTTAGAAAGAATATAAAAAATAAATAAAAATAAAAATAAAAATACTTAAACATAAACTAAGAGTAAAAATAAATAAAATAAATTAAAAGATTTAATGAAGGACTAAAATAAAAATAATAAAATTAAAATGAAAAGAAATAAAAAAAGAATATATATATATATATATATATATATATATATATATATATATATATATATATATATATATATATATATATATATATATATATATATATATATATATATATATATCTATATATATGTATATATATAAAAAAATATGTATATATATATATATATATATATATATATATATATATATATATATATATATATATATATATATATATATATATATATATATATATATAACATATGCATAAAATTATCAATAAAATTGGCATAATGAAGAGATGATAGTGAATGTGTGTGGGTTGTTTGTGCGAGAAGGAATAGGTATATTGGGAAGAGGTAATGGGTAGAGAGTGAGAAAGTTGAAGAATGGTAAATCTGCAGGTATAGATGAATTACTAGTGAAACGATCAAAAATGGAGGTCGAGACAGATTGAGTGGAGACTGTTGTGTAAACAAAGGTTTACGGAGGGGTAGTCCAGTAATTGATTAGAGTTATGAGCATGTTCCTATATATGGTAAGGGGATATAACTAGGATTTATAGGGAAATTAGTTTATTGAGTGTTGTAGGGAAGATATATGCTGGTATTTTGGTCGAAAGAGTGCTTCGATTGACTAAGGGACTGATTGGTGAAGAACAAGGTGCGTTTAGAAGTGGTAGAGGATGTGTGAATCAAATCTTTCCATTGAAACAAATGATTGAAAAAATGAGAGAGAAGAAGAATAAATTGTACTTAGTTTTATGGATTTGCAACAGGCGTGTGATACGATTAATAGGAAAGCTCTATGGCAGGTGTTAGTGATATATGGTGTTGGTGGTAGGTTTCTAAATGGAATCAATAGTATGTATGACGATAGGGAAGTCTGTGTAAAAATAAATGGAGTTGAAAGTGATTGGTTTAATATTAATAGCGGAATGAAGCAGGGATGTGTTATGTCTCGTTGGTTAGTAAATTTGTATATGGATGGGATTATGAATGAATTAGCACTGAGGGTGGCAGGGGAAGGTGTTAGAAAGATGGAGAATGGAAGAGAGTGGAGGGTGCAAAACCTATAATATGCGGATGAATAGAGTTTGAGAGGATTGGAAAATGGATTTGGCAGGGTGTGTAAAAGGAGGGGTTTGAAAGTAAACATAGATAAGGGTAAGGTTGTGAGTGTCCTCGGTGTGAAGTTATGTTGGATGGTGAGCAACTAGAACAAGTGTCTGAGTTTAAATATTTAGGATTTATGTTGGATGAAAAGGGAACGGATGACGCAGGAAAGTTGTGAATGGTAGGAAGATGGCTGGTGCAATTAAATCCTTGGTGGATGTAAAGGGACTAAGTCTTGAGTGCGCTAGGGTCTTACATGAGGGTATGTTGTTACCTGTGTTAAAAAATAGTAGTGAAACTATGGTCTGGAATAAGAGGTATAGATCTAAAGTACAATGTGTTCAGATGGACAATCTTAGGGGCCTGTTAGGTGCGATAAGAATTGATAAAATGAGGACTGAACGCATTAGGGAGTTGTGTGGTGTCAAGAAAGGAGTAAATGAGAGAATAAATGAAAGGATGGATAATAATCGGTTGGTTAAGCGGATATATAGTGGTGAGTGTGCTGGGAATCGACCGGCTGGGAGACTAAAGAGAAAGTTGATTGAGTCAGTAAAGGAATAGTTTCGCTCAAAGACAAAAGATCGCTTACGGCTGTCACAACTAGGTCCGAGGCATACATCAGCATTCCTAGAATGAGATAAGTGGTAGTGGGGTAGCTAACTCAACTGAAACTGTCTCTTTAGTCTCCTTCTACGACACGCAGAACATTCCCTGTGGGAATTCTCTCTCCCAAACACGCAGGGATATATGAAAAAGGCGTTGTCTGTAATAGTAATATTAGTGTTTTAGGGTCTGTTTGTGATTAGTAGAATCTACCCCTGTGTAAGAAGAGTGTGGATATGAGAGCAATAGAAGCGAACCATTGGGCACTGGAGTGCCATGGGATATACCCTATACCCCAAATGCCCAAATGGGAGGTAATCTCATCGCTTCGAGAATGCTACTTCCCTCCCTCTGTCCCTTTAGTCGCCTTTTACTACACGCAGAACATAATTTGTGAGGCCTGTGACACAATTGCATGATATTTTTCCCACTTGTATATTTTCTGTAACACGAATATAGCTTGTAAATTGTAGTGACAACTGCAGGGCTGCGGAGCCGGCATATAATTTTTTTTCCGGCTCCGACTCAGTCCGGATAAATTTTTAAGATAATTTACATAATGTATAATATATATATATATATATATGTTTGTCGAACCGTGAAAAGGTGAAAAGGTTTTTGTGTCTTGTTGTTGTGTGTGTGTGTGTGTGTGTGGTGCCTGTGTGTGTGTGGTGTGTTGACTTGTGGTGTGTGTCGTGTGTGAACTTTAACATTATACCGTTCTTTGGTATTCTTTTTAATTTTAAGAAATAGTTATCCAAGTGATACGACATCAAATTAGAGAAAATGAGTGCAAATTTTATAATTATTATTTGTCACTAATACAATATATTTATTACTTTATTTATAATTTATTACATAATTTATCTAAAACCTTACAATGTCTAATTTTCTTTGCTGTTGCAGTTTGTTACGAAAATTGCATTAACTAAGCCTGATGCCGAAATAGACAGGTAACCTATACATTATTTCTGTGGGAATATTCACCATAACCAAAACATGATTGCAGTATTAGGATTAGGGTTCTAAAGTGATTTGGTCTCAGTCTTACGCCCCAATTTTCACTCCTGCCACCTAAAAATGGACATTAAAATCGGAATATCAGCCGATATTGACCCTATTAACACCAAACTGTTTTTTTTTTCCTCTAAAACAGGTTCTCAAACTGGGGTGACGCGTACCCCGAGGGGGTTACGGGAAGAGATTTTTCAGGGGTACGTAAGGTCAGTAGAATTATGCATCTAAGTACGCCAATCATATTTTATAAAGTATAAACAAATATATATATACTATATATATATATATATTATATATTACTATATTATATATATATAATATATTATTATACTATAAATTATATAATATATATCATATAATATATATAACTATATTATATAATATTATATATATATTATATATATATATATTATATATATTTTACAGTCTGTCACCACCACTCACGGCGAAGCCCTATTCAAGGAGGGGGTATTGCACGCCTCAGATAGTACACAACTAACGCAAATTACGCAGATGAGCACAGACGCAGGCTTTGAAGTGCGGAGATTAAATTCAGCAGGAAACACAGAGGATGGAAAGAGAAATCCACAGAACAGAAGTGGCTGAAGAAGGAAGCACCGCAGCGAAAACTAGCCTGGAGTCCAATATCCACAACAAAACTCATGCGCCGACACAAGCACCCCTTGTGCTACGAGGACGTCGTAAGGGGGAGGTACGCGAGTGACAAGTTCTCCCCTCGAGCACCTGCCGCTGCGGTACCTATAGAAAAAGAGATAAAGCACCAACATCGCGCCCCACAACAAGATAGAGGGTCAAGTGAAAGTGGAAAGTACGGAACAGTTTATAAGTCTTTGGCCTTTGACTCGACCCTTGTAACTGAAACTTACTGTGAAACCAGGAGCCCCCCAGATAGGAGAGCATACTCCATTACAAGGGCGATGAGGCCCTGTTAGCTGAAGCAAACTGAGAAGAGGAAAAACAAGTCTTGCAGTCTAGAACAGAACCCCCAGTTTCTTTGGAGGCCGCCCCAGTAACCGCTGTGATCTGTGAGGTTTCCAAGACATGTTTTGTTTATGTTAGGCCAAGGATGTTTATATTGTCAAACAGGAGAGACGAGAGAACGTCAAAGAGTATAGGAAAGTTTGGAAGGTTTAGAGAGGGAGATTGTAGAGGAGTTTTTAAAGAAATTACAATTTCACAAGGTTGAGACGACCCACCCGGAAAATCCAGGTCAAGATCTGCGAAGAATAGAATCGGAAAGATAGAGACGAGAGGCAATTCTAGAAAGAAAAGAGGGAAACAGAATTGAAGAGTTGAAGAATAAAGGGTCGAATCATCGGCGCATACGAGCGTGGATAGAGTTAGATGTTGCAGGTTAGAAAATCGTTAATGAAAAAGTAAGAATATAAAGTAGGAGATAAGACAGAACCTGAGAAACACCACAATTAACAGAAAAGAAAAGAAGTCGCCCCCGTCCAACAACAAGCCTACATTGAGCGATTTGGAAGAAAACTAGACATAAGTAAGCAAAATTTTTAATTAGTGGAAGCCCAAATAAGGAGAGCTTGGAAAGCAGTGACGGGTGCCATACCCGGTCAAATGCTCTTGGATATGCAAGGCGCACCACGCAAGTCTCCCCCGTAGTTTCCCTAAAGGCGGAAAGCCATAAATCAGTAAGATAGAAAGTATATCGCAGTAGACCTCGAACGCCGAAAAGCCATACTGGCGATCGGAGAGAAGTGAATGAGATTCCATATGATCTAAGAAATGAGAGTTGAGAAGGTTTCAAAGATCTTAGATAGAACACAAGTGTGAGCTATATAGGGCCGATAGTTAGAAGGATCAGAGCGGCTACTTTTTTCGAAAATCGGTTGACATGTGCGTGCTTCCACACTGAGGAAGTGTTAGTATTGAGACAGTGAAAATATAGTTGAACGAAGAGACGGGTCAGCTACGAAGCACACTCCCTCAAATCGGGGAGGAATGCCATCCGGGCCCCCACCCGCCTTCCTAACGTTCGAGATTTTCAGAGCCCATGAACCGATCGAATGTAAATCACCAGCAAAGGGCCATAGGAACCTGATAGGAGAAGGGAGGAGGAGAGGAATGCCAGAATCGATCCAGGGCTCTGAGTTAGATAGGAAATAGGAGGCCCGAAAGAGATGCCTTTTCAAGTTGAAAATTAGCAACAGAACCACAGAGCGAATAAGAGGAGAAAGACAGATTTCAAGAAGTTGTTAGAGATGTTTTTGGCAAGAGGCCAGACAAAATTTTTCAGTAGGGAGAACCAAGAGGATTAGCGCCACTTCTTTTGAGAAGCTGCGCTTTTGCTCGTCGAAGAGGATCCCTGCAACGATTTCTAGCAGAATGAACATTAGCAAGAGTGATAGGAGAACAGAGAATTTTCCACTCACCGGATTACGCTATCCTCAGCAGTCTCTTCTAGCTTGAATGGACCCATGAGAACAAGCACGATCGAACCCATGGATTTGAGGAGAAAAAGATTTTAGTCGAAGAAGGAATGAACCTCTGCTTCCCAGTCAACCATAGCAATTAAACATGCTCCCACCTTATCGGCAGAAGTCGAAGGGTCACCCAGAACCAAAGCAGTCATTCCAATTATTAGTTTAGCGTAGAAGCGACGCAGGCCCCCCAATCACCCATCAAAGTGCCAGAAAAAAAACGAGTAGGGCAGGATATAGCTATTTAGAGAAAAGTTATTAAAATTAAGAGATATTAAGTTGTGTCAGATTTACCGATAGGACCGAAAATGGTGTATTTTTAGAAGAAGAGAACGACTAGTGTGAACAGACATAGTCAAGTGTGTTCATTGCAAGTTACTGGTTAGGACGAATCCGGAATGATGTTGTTGGGTTCTTTAACTAGTCTGCTCCAGATCGTTGACGACATGCTGAATATTCAGCCTCATCCCCGAACACTAAATCGGTATGAGAGAACCCCAACCATCAGTGTTATGTACATTGGAAATCCCCTAGAATAAGAGGACCTCAGTTTGGATGGAAAAGAATAACCAGTCTCGTGACGAACCGTTGAGTAAAATATTCAAAACAAGGTGTGAAAATTCTGTTCTGTTAGGAGAGAGTAGCAGAAGCACAAGATTATTGTAGTAGAAGGAGAAACAGATTTTAAGCCATAGAACATCGAAGTTAGGAGATCTAGATTCAACGAACGTAGTTACAGAGAGGTGTTATATGGTTAACATTAGCACATACTCCACCCTTTAGACGAAATTATGGAAATAATCTATAGTTAGACATAGTAAACGAGTGTAGAGGAAATTGGCAATTCCTAAGCCATCTGAGTCTCAGAACAGCGAGCAAACAGTTAGGGCTAGATCTAGAGCAGGTCGGTGTTCACGATGCGAGTTAGATTTGCAAGCCCACGGATGCTTCAGTAAAGTCGATAGTAAGCCCACGCCTGCGCATACGTCGCATATCAACACACACACACACATAAAAGTTAAGATAGTTCTGGGAAAATCGCTTTGATTTTCCCATCCACACCAAAACAAAAAACAAGAATTGAACCCTTCTCTAAAAAAACAGGTCTAAACTTATTCACACACCTAAAAAGAAAAACCGTAAATGTTTACAACGATTAAAACGTGTATTTTCAAAATAGGTCACAATAATATCTGAAAAATTTACAAAGTTTAAAACGCACACGCACTCGTACACCCTCAAAAATTTACGAAAGAAAAAAAAAAAATCACAATTATTCAACGTAAAACTGGATATGTAAAGAATGAAAATAACAATGTTACTAAAAAACTAGGTGCCTGTGCTTAAATCCCGTTAAGAATAAATAAAAGAAATAGCAAACAGCTTTAAAAACTAGTTAAATAAAACTACGAAAAAATATACCCTAGTACTATCTAACTACGTATTATTACACAATCCTAAAAAACTAACTATTGCTATAAAATAACTAAAGAAATGCAAGATTATAACTCCAAAGACTGATAGGTCATCCTTTTAAGTGATGAATGAAATGTCTTAAAACACGAAAGGACTTGATGAGTATTTTACCACAGATGCACATTGTGATTTTACTGTTGAACGATCTGTTACAAATGTGAAACCGAAATTTAGGAAAATGTCTTTGTACTGATGCTTAGCCATATTTGTGGGTTAAACAAATCACAAAATCGCTACTAGTTATATAATATACTAATAAAAGTTAAACACTGAAGAAATATAATATCAAAAAACACTGACGGAAAAAAAACACACCAAAAATATAAAAAACAATGACGAAAATATATTAAAAATACCATATATATATTACTATACTAATAATATAATATATATACTATATATTAAGTGGTGGCTCCCTCAAAAAAGAGGCAGTATGATGAGAGTTACATCAAATACGGGTTCACCTCAATTCATAAAGGAAGTCGGAATACAACCACACTGTGTCGTAGCTACAAAGGTCTTGTCTAAACGTTTCTAGAAACAGCTTTCGTAAAGCATTCCATCTTCATGGCGGATAGTCATCTCAACTTTTAAAGGGAAAAGATTGCAAGCTTCTTAAGACGAATGAAGGTGTGGCGAAACAATTCTTCTTCTGATCAGAAAGCTGGTCGAGCACATCAGGCAACTCTCATGAGGTCTGTCATGTCGCAGATCCATACTAACAGAGTAGACTCAAGATCGCTAGATAGCGAAGAAAACCGCATACGATGCTGAAACCCTTCATTCTTCCCATGCGCAAAAATAGTCTCGTCAAGTTGCAGTGTGATAAGGTGAAGCTGCTGCAAATAAATAAATTATGGTGCAGTGTCGGATTAAGACATGCGGCGGCCCCTGGCCATTTTGAAAATTGCGGGCCCTGGCATCCAATAAATGTACATAAAGATCTACAGTAATTTATGAAAGACAAATAATTTTCCAAAATAATGAAAATAAAAGGAAATTTTTATTTTTTAAACATATATAATATATACTAACTACCTAATAAATATATATATTATATATATATTATTATATAATATTAATTATATTACAATGTTATATATTATTATATATTAATATATAATAACTATATATATACACATATATACTATATATAGAAATATATATACATATACATATAATACTACTATATATATATATTATATGCTTTATATATATATATATATACCTACTATAACTTTATAATATATATATAATATAATATATATATATATATATACTTATATACTATATTATTATATATATATATATATATATATATATATATATAACCCTATATATATATATTATCCTATACTATATTATATGACTATATATATATATACTATACCTATATATATAATATACATTCACTACTACGTACTACAATACTACATACTACATAACTACTGTGTTATTCAACATATCAATAACATTGCTACTAATTCACTATTAATTATATATATATAATAATATATATATATATTAACTATACATTATACTATATATATGTACTACTACCTTTACTTAATATATAAATATATAACTATATAATAAAAAATCACTACAGTGTTATTCAGTTCGAGTACTAATCAGTTTTCTATACTAAACTATTATATTAATATATATATATAGTTAATATATATCTACTACTTTATAATAATAATATATATATATATATACATATATATATATATCATATATATACCTATATATATATATATATAATATATACTTATAATATATATATATACTATATAATACAGGGCAAATAATATACTATATTAATATACTATTATATAATATATTAATACTATACTATATATATATCATTAATAGTATAACTATATATACTATACTTTACCATAATCTATACATATATATACTATCTATATATACTAACTACTTATATAGATAAATCTATATCACTCACAGTAGTTAGTTCAGTATCGCAGTACTAATCAAACAATTATTTATCAACTCTACCGTCTCTACAGCTGCCTCTTGCTCTTACGTTATTGAAAATCTCAATCATCGATGATTTCCTGTCGAAGTTCAATCGACTCCCTGTGAGATCAGACTGACGATAGCGCAAGAGATACAATCACCAAACCAATTTTCTTGACAAGGGCAGTTAGATGCGCAAAAATAACTCTTTTTTTATAAAAGTGAAAATAGACTCGTCAAAACGGTATTAGCCACATGAAGCGTTAGGTAGATTCGGTGCAACGAATATCAAGATTTGGAAAAAGCTTGCAAGTACGATCAATCTCAGCCGAATGCTCAGAACACTCAGCAAATAGTTTGAAAATTGAATTAATTCATCTGTAAAATCATCCACTATGTTCGAATAACAAAAATCCAAAAATTAAAGCATTTAATTCCGAATTAAACTTTTTGTCCTTCGCTTATTAATTCCTAGTATTGTTAATGGAATCCAAATTACTAAGTACCGTTTTCACTCTAAACTGGTCCTTTCTGGAAAATAATGATCATTCTCCCACTTTCCCTCCCTAGCCAGAGGTTTCTTTCTCGGTCGTCTTGTTTTTTTCTGAGAATAGCTATGTCTTTTACAAGAATCTTAGGCTTGTGTCTCAGATCCTCAGATGTCCTCGAATGAAGCGATGAAGGACACCTAAACTTCTACAAGAAGACGCAGTGTGTGCGAAGTGCAAGTATGTGTTGCCGAGAGATGACTTGCGTAGCCGTTATTCTAAACCGCAGATAGCAGAATATATCGAGCGTAGTCCCAGAGAATGCAAATCAATGATAGCGTGCTGCTTGATCAAATGTTCCATTTTATGTGTGTGTACATGCAGCGAAGCCATACTCAATACTATGCTGGTCTGTGAGCGTTGTTTCTCCATCATCACGATTCTCTTCATCAATCGAGGCTATGTATGTTGTCTGTCAGTTCGCGCAATGCATCGCTGTCTCATCTCTCGAAGCAGGATTCTATCTCTCTCCCC
>JABUQX010018229.1:0-5000 GCA_015478945.1 Trachelipus rathkii
ATGTCTGGACACCGATGATGGCTCACTCGTAAACAAAGAACTCACAACATATCACACACTTATATATATTTATAATATATATTATATTATATATATACGCTTAACTATAGTAAGTTATATATTATAATAACACACATAATACTAATACTATATCACATCATATATATTATATATGCTAACTATAACTAATATCTACTATAATATATAATATATCACAAATATATATATATATATATATATATTATATATAATAACAGTAAATTTAATAAGTAGTAATATAATATTTTATCTACAATCAAGAGACATTTATATATATATATATATAATATATAATATATAATATATATATATTATCAGAGGAGCGACTCCTATTAATGGTGCTCGCTCGTGCCTTAGCACGAGATAACATGTACACGGAAATATTCAGCTTCATAGGTAATTCTTTCAGCAGCACGTATACCAGATCTAGGTATTTTTTTTTACAATGATGGACTAATGAATTCAAAACATTACCTATAATAAATCATAAAATATTATTTTAAAATTGAACAAAAAGTGTAAGAATCATTGCGATTAGAATAAGGCTATTTCCAATCCCAATTAAATACAGGTGATCTGCGAGACTAGGACGAGGAGATTGTGTGTGTATGTTGAGAATTATAGCCTATTAAATTGTTTATATTAATGTCGACATTTTACTGCTCATCAGACATAAACAACTTCTGAGCATAACACAAACATTTACCACTACAGACAATTGGGGAGGAGGCAAGAAAGTTACCATTTTTTTTATGTATGAAACAAGCGCGAGTACTTTATATTAAAGTTTATATAATATCATAAATGACCCTTTCAAATTTATTAACGTAAAACAAGATTGTAACTTAAATTTTTGTGTGCGTGCTTGTATATGTGCGTGCATATGTGCAAAAATTAAAAAAAACATAAGATATGGAAATTCCAAATACTTTCATTAATAATGCCGGAGAAATTAATGATATCATTTCATCAAAATTAAATTTAGATATCGTTTTTTGAGAATGAAAGAAAATCGCTATATTTAGTCCTTATTCTAAATTTTCTCGAGAAATTTTTATTTAGCTCTTCTAATAACAGGAAATGTATTAAATAATAAATAAAATTCTCATTTTTAATAGTATATGCTCATATTCTACCCATTTTCAAACTTTGAATTTACTATCTTAATAAGTAGTATGTAGAGCTTATAATATAGTGAAGTAATATAAGCTCGGAACTATCTATATATATATATATAACTATATAAGTAAAATATTTACTTTTATAGAGTATTATATGCTGAGAGAGAGGAGAGCACGAGAGCCCGAGGAGTGGAGAAGTTACCTGAGTGCAGTCGGCCACGGCGTGGAATATATATATATAATAAATATTCATATTATTGAGGAGGGAGTCACTGGAAGTTATACTTGGTTTGGAGCAACCATCCGGTTACAATATACCTATATCAATATTTATTATGTAGTGAGAGTAAGTGTCAGATATAGGATACCAGAGTTCGAGAGTTATCGGTAGTCCATATTATATATCGTACTTCGATGGTAAAAGTCTTCGTATGCGACAGTTTTGGAAATTGAGTCCAAAGAAACGACCGAATCTAAACAAAGTTTTAGGCTCCGCTGCGAAGAGTATTAGAGATGAAAAATGTTTAGTTAATACATGAAAAGTCAATATTTTTTTTTTGATAACCTCAAATATATAACATTGTAGAGAGAAAAATAAATAAATGATTTTTTTTACTAATCAATTTTAAAATGTATTTTTAAACTATTGTTTCGAATATATAAGAATGAAGAATAGATAGATAAATGGCAAACAAATACACTTACAAAATATGAAGTTCCAAGTTTTTCAATAAATATTATAAAAAAAAATGATAAATTTTATTTAATAAATATCTTTACGTTAAAATCGCATCTCTAGTATAATCAGTAAAATTATACATTTAATCGGTTATGATCACATGATGGAGCCTTTCAAGCGTAAGATCGATATATATTAATAATAATATATATAATATATATATTTATATATTATAAATAATTAATATACTATATATTATTATAATATATATTAATATATATATATATATATATATATTATATATTATTAAGTAATATAATATATATTATATATATATATATATGATATATATATATATATATATATATATATTAATTACTATATATATTATATATATATATATAATATATATAATATTACCTAACTATATATACTATTACACGGGCTGGTGATCCTTTTTCAACGAGGGCAGGAATAAAATAGCAGGAACCCACCTCTAGCCCGAAGTCTATACACGCAAATCTCTTCAGTGAGCGCAGATACGTGATTTTAAATGAGATGAGGAAGAATAAATTTACGATTTGAAAAACGAAGACTGGCAAGTAGGATTTTCACAGGAACAGAAGTGGCTTGAAAAGGAGGCTCACTAACATAACGACCGTACTGGGATTTTACAATTGCTTAGATCGCTATAGCTATTATTATATATTATGATACTATATATACTATATATAGGTATATTTATATATATAATATACAATTTACTATATTATAGCAATAGAGTATGGCAAACCTACTATATAATCACCTATGTATTTATAAGAGGTTAGCGAACGCATAAATGGAGGTGAAGCGTAGCTATAGTATACCAACCACTTAATGAAAGCCTAATTAGTACTACTCTAGTATGTTAGTACCTTATAGAAGAATAGATAGTGCGCTAAACTGTCAATCGCAGAGATAGGAAGTCAAGAGAGTTTTGAAAAGCAAGGGGACAGTTATTAGTTCATTTATAAGCTTTAAATCAACTCTTTTTACCTCGACACAAGATCATCTCATAAATAGGTCTGTATAGTGAGATCCTGATACCGGAGCCGTTCCCCTGGGACATCTGAACTTAAGGTTGATTGTGTCGGCAGTATAATAATAAACTATATTATATATATACTATATATTATATATATGTACCCAAACAGGGGCGAATAAGGCCCTATAATATACTATGATAATTCGAGCAGAAATATTAAAAAAAAAATCCATTCAACCTGACAGAATTCAAGCTTCTTGAGTCATAACTTTAAACCGTTGTGAATATAATGTAATGTATTTATCATAAATAATTTTTATGTTTATATGTAATATGTTGATGCTGTGATTTTCCTTGTTCATCTTATAACAGTTGGTATATATATAGATCGTTGGAGCCGTGAGTCGATAAGATTAAGGAAAGTTAGGAGGTATTATTTTTTATGAGAGGAGATATTAAAGAGAATGATATTGATTTTCAAAGAGTTGTAATTTCACAACAAGGCTTAACTACGAGCGGCTATCTAACCACCGGGATAATTCCTCATATTCAGTCGGTCAAGTAATAAGAATAGGAAGCTAAGTAATCTGAGAGTATACTTACTAGATAAAAAGATGAGGATCAGATTATTATGATAATGATGTGAAAATAATGGAAGATTACCAGAAGAGGAGATTTATAATCGAATGGAAGAGGTATCATAGTATTTGAGAATCAGTCGATGAAAAATATAAATAAGTTGGAGATAAACTGACTTGAGGAACATATATATATATATACACAATAACAAAATACAAATACTTAATTATCTGCAATTTATTTTAAAAGTAAGCTCAAACAGAGAGAAAATAGACAAGTAAGTAGCACAAAAGATAAGTATATATATATAGAGGAAACTCAAAGATAGAGGAGCTTGAGAGTAGTGACGTATACATGCTCACATAATATCGTCAATAAAGCCTTTGATATATATCGATAAGTCGAGCATACACACACAAGACTCTATAGTGCTAATCAACAAGTGCTGAAATCATATGAATATAGTATAGTATGTCTAGTTTGATCACTCAAATGTACGTCGAATAACCATATTCTGCATGATCTGTAATATGTAAGGATTAAAATTTATGATGATACACTTAGGAGAATGATAGATCTATTTATTGATTGAGAGTTTCAGAAAGATATTATTTTAGAGAATAAGAATACAAGGAGTATGTCAATAGGGCGATAGTTAGGACACTCTATCTAAGAAGAGCTGATGCCTCTCTATTTATCTGAGTTGTGAAATTTGATTGGGATCATCTTCGCGCTTCCAGCACTGAAGGAAATGTACTAGTTATTAAGCGCATATAGAGTAGATTTCTATACACAGAAGGAAGCAGAGCGACCATAAAGCTTATAGCACATATTGTATATTAGACCCATGTCGCAGAAACACACGAAGAGAGGAAACTGCTATCCTGAGCGCATTAAACATTACCACCTGGATACAGTCATGGAGATTCATCGAAAGTCTCATGACCACAACGATCATGCTAATCTCGGAGCAAGAGCATTATGGTCAAAATCTCGAGAAGGATAAAATAGAATCAGAAAATAAAATAGTCCAGTTGAAAGAGCTTATAGAGATCAGATGAAAGAAGGTAGTACTCTAGAAAGGAGAGAAATTATTGCATTGAATCATAGGTAAAGTAAGATTAAGCGTCACAAGAATACGATTCAGACTTACGCTTGAGAATACAGTTGGAGGAAAGAGACAGAATCTCAAAAGTCAAATTTCATTCGACTATATTAGGTGCAAAAGTTCGCCATGCCAAACTTTAATATCTATTAAATGAGAATTTCGGATTTAGAATTCCAAAAAGAATTGCTTCATGATATTCAATCCCTATTTTGTCGCACTAGCTCTCTTGAATATATATTATATCATTTATACTGATAATATATGTATATTACAATATATAAAACGTAAATAATAATAGTTTTATTTTTTTTAAATTATACAGAAAGGATTAATAATTTAAAGCTATATGTTTAAGGAGACTAAGGTGTTACCAATTATGAATTCTAATACGATTACTAATATTTGACTATATTACACCTCGAGGAGAGGTAATTATATCTATGTATA
>JABUQX010018229.1:7500-20000 GCA_015478945.1 Trachelipus rathkii
AGTGTCTAACTGGAAGAAGAAAAACTGGACTAGAAACAGTCGTTTTTTTCCCCTCTTTTTTTTATTTTTTTATTTTTTTTTTGTTGAAATTTTTGACTGTGATTCAAGAGGAGGAACAAATTCCTTTCGGCCTGTGATTTCGTTTGAACCTGAAAATTGTTCAAAATTGTTTAAAATTGAAAACTGTTTAAAAGGATAATTGTTTGAACTAAACCTAATTTGAAATTTTATATTGGGAAGAGACATCGCCCTGTGATTTTGTTTAAAATTGTAAATTGTTTAAAATTGTTTGCAACTGGCAATTGTTTAAATAAACTTTATTTGAAATTTGAACTTATTTGAAAGACTTTAAATATTTGAGAAGAGACATCACCATGTGAATTCTTTGTTTAAAATTGTACAATTGTTTAAAATTGTTTGCAACTGGCAATTGTTTAAATAAACTTTATTTGAAATTTGATATTGGGAGTTGTGGTATTGTATATTGTTTTCTTGGTTACAAATTTAATGCATTTGGTTTTTTATATGTGTAAATTGTATATTAATTTTGCTTTTTTTTTACTATTCGACGATTGATGATAGACTTAATAAAGAAGACTATTCGACGATGGACGCTAAAAATAAAGAAAAGACTGACTTCGTTTTTTTGTTTTTATTAATTAATAAATTTGTAAAACTGTGTGTTTATTTTGTTCTCTGCTCCTTCGCTTTCCTTGCTAGAGGACCCCACGTGCCTGTTTTTAATTGTAGTTTACTGTCATAACTGCCACAGTATTTTGGCGGAGCTCAACGGGCTCTCTAAAGGGGAAAGTGAGGGAAGCAGGTGTGAGTGAGTGAAAATGGCTACGTATGAGGAGTTGAGTTTGGAAGTGAGCAGATTGAAAGAAGCATTGAGAAAGAAGGAAAAGAGAATGAGGCGTTAATAGATGAGTTGAGAGGGATGAAAGAGGAAATGCAAGAAATGGAGAAACGTATGGAAGAGAGAATGGTAGCAAGAATGGATGACAGAATGAATAAGAGATTTGCGAATGAGGTAGGAGTGAACGGGAGAAGAATAAAGAAAAAAATACCTCTACTCCTAGGGTAGAACATCAGAAGAAAGAGATGGAGGTGCAAGACAAAAATGAATTGAATGATGTCGGGAGGAGGATGATAGAGAAAATGAACCGAGAGAGAAAAAAAGAGAATGAAACAGAAAACATCGAAAAACAGAAGGCATGAAATGGAAGAGACTTGAAAAGTCAGAGTATTGTACTCCGTTGTACCACATTGTGGAGGTGATGTAAGTGATGGTGATGAATCTGGAATCGAGTGAATCGTCTGAGTCTGGTGTGCATGTGTAGCGGAGGTGTGCTAATTCGGGATATTCCAAAATAAATAAATTTAATGTATATGGTACAAAGGATGTAGAGGAATTTTTAGGGATTACGAGGGGTATTGTAGGGAAAAGTTTGATGAAAATAGGGTGTTTTGGGTGAAAGAGTTGGGCGAATTTTTAGAGGGTCGTATGTCAGATTTTTATAAGGCTATTGTAAGTATGGGAGAGCCGAAGTATGAAGTAGTGAAAAAGAGGATGTTAGATCAAGTTACGAGAGTGACAGTGGGGGTAAAGTACAGAAAAGTGAAAGATTTTGACAAGACTAGGCGGGGGAAGAATGAAAGGATTGAAATGTATGCACAGAGACTGGAAACGTTGGTGAGAAAGAAGTTTGGGGATGAGGATGTGGATGGGAATAAAAGGTTGTTGAAGAAATTCCTGGAAACTGTTCCGACCTCGGTAGCGGAGTATGTGAATTTAAAGAGGAAAGAAAAAATGAGATGGGCGGGAGAGCGATTGAGATGGAAGGATGTGTTAGAAATTGTGGAAGATGAAGAATTCCAGGGGAATGAAAGAGATGAGACTGAGAGAAAGGATGTATATAGTGGACGAGGAGGAGAGCATTCCAGAGCTTCACCGGCGCCTCAATATAAGACATATAGGGACGCTCTTCGGGCGAATCCCTATGAGGTAATGGTGAAATTCTTGGAGGATTTTTAAGGAAGTGGCAATGATAATGAGCAACAGGTGAATGTAAGGGTTATGAAACAAAATGTGAAAGAGAATGTAAGGTACAACCAAGGGAATGCAGGTCGAATAAATAAAGAGAATATAGGTAGAAAGGTGACGTGTCATTGGTGTAGGAAAATGGGGTACATTATTTATGAATGTAGATGGGCGAATGGGGCGTGTTTCAGTTGTGGTCAGATGGGTCATCTGGCTATGAATTGTACGGATTCTCAGAGGGCAGACTGTCGTAAATGGGGGGGGGGATGGACCATTGGATGCGTGACTGTCCTCAAGGTGCTAGAGTGGTTAGATCGGTGTGTGGTAATTGTGGAATGGAGGGACATTTTTCAAGAATGTGTGGGGCACAGAGGAGTACTTGTACTCAGTGAGGTAAGGTAGGTCATGTTGTAAGTGTTTGTTGGAGTATGAGACGATTAGGGGGTGGATTTCCAGTGAATCAGGGTTTGGGTGGTTTTGGAAGTCCTAGGCCAATGGCCAGTGGGGTTGGTAATGCTGTGGGACAGTTAAATAACAATATGGATGAAGCGAATGTGGTTAACCAGGTGCATCAGGGTTCGGGAAACTAGATGGGATGGGGATTCAAGATGGTGGATCCTTAAGGGTGAATGGGACGAAAGTGGTAAAAGAATGTTTTGTGCATGCGGATGTATTTGTGGTTGTTCGAGAAAATCAGTTTGAGTATAAAGGTTTATTGTGGCGGAATAGAAGTGAGAGCTTTGATTGATACAGGGGTAAGGTAAATGTGGTATATCGAGGAGCCTATGAAGAAATGAAAGTAAGTGATGATCAGAAGGGGACTGTAAAAGGGAATATAAATGGTATAAGTAGTACGTTAGTGCCTGTTGTAGCGAAATTTAGTGATCAAGTTAAGATTGGGTTATATCATGAAGAGAAAATTTAAAAGTTAAGCCAACCCTTAAAAAGAAAACAGACTAAAAGATATTTAGTCACTGAATCAAAGTACTGATAACGTTGGAATGTAGCCCAGACTTCCCATATATAATGGTAGAAAAAATGCAACGTCAAGACCTTGGTGTTATAATGTTGAACAATAACACTATACATGATGTTATGTAATAATGTTGATGATGATGTTATAACGAAGTAGTGTTGGCATGAGGAAATAATTATGCAATGTTGTGCAAGTGAATGTGTTCCATAATATGAAAATAATGAAAGTAAGAGAAATATTATGTAAACAATAAAGCGATGTTATTGAAAAGAAATATTTCCTTAAAATTAAAAAGAACACGGTGAAATCTCTCGTTTAACTCGTTCTTGTTATGTAATGACAATGATATAATGCGAAAAGTTTGATATTACGTCATCATTGATATGGTATAGCTAAATAATGGGAACATATATTTTTAAAAAAAGTAATATAGCAAAATGGAAGAAAAAGTATCAACTAAAACGAAGAAATTTTAAAGAAACATACCTAAAAGAAAATAAAACTAAAAATATTAAAGGTATAATAATGTAAAAATTAGGAAATATCTTTGTTTGAAGTATCATATTTGCCCTTATACGTGACTTAGCTACTAGATATACCCCAGTCAATAATGCCTTTGGAATAATGTCAAGCGCCACTACGCAGTCTGCCCGTAGTTCCTAAAAGCGGAAAACCATAAATCTAGGTTTATAATATAGGAAAAGTATATATATATTCGCTAAGTATAATAATAAAGATCATCACCTGAACAACAAGAAGCCGTACTTAGGCGATTGGAAAGGAAGAGAATGAGATTTCCAGATGAGTCTATATAATAAGAAGTGAAGAAGTTGGAGGTTACCAAGAATCTTAGAAAGAATTACAAGTAATGAGAGCTATAGGTGCGAATAAGATTGTAGAAAGGATAAGAGTAGGGAGAATGGAGGAGGGATATTGGAGACAATTAGAAACATTTAAAATAAAAAGACAGTAGAAGCCCACGGGACCTATCAGACTGTCTAACCAAATCATAGTCAGCAGAGCCAATCAACCAAACAACATGACCGTGTGGCAAAATTCAATATAGTAGGAATTGAACATTAGGAAATAGAGTACAGTAAGAAGTCCATAATGGCCCATCAGACTATCCCAGTCAACCCACTAACTATCGGTATATGCCATTAAATTAATAATTATAGTGTGAAAAATGTCAAGCCTAAAGCCATTCCCTATTAAAGGTGAACCACATACAAAAATTACTACCAACCCACTTACAACTAGTTAAGTCAAATAATATTAATATATAATAAATATAACAAAAATCTATATAATTATATTTATACTATATATCCTGGTTTTAACAGCAAATCACACAAATTACTGTTATGGTTATAAATTATATCAAATCATAACTCACAAGAGTAAAGAAATAACATACTAAATCATCCTACAAAATTGAACTTATTTATCTTAAACTTTGAATATATTTCTATATGTATGGAAAATTACTTTTTTCTACTTATATACTATAATATAAATATAATTATAATAAATTCTATAACTAAACTTATACTAATAAGTAAATAAATATAAAAATCAAAGGTATAATAAAAATAACAATAATAAGTCATAATATAGTAAATAGCTATACTTTAAAAATAAAATATATAACATATATATCCATATAATATATAATACATATATATAAATAAATATATATATAATTATAATAAAAAATAATTATATAGTATAGAACAACTATAAGATACAATCCATTATAATAGAATCTATAGGGAATAGAAGAAATCATCACCATAAAATAAATCAAAATATAATATATATATATAATAAATATAAATTATATAATATATATATAATAACCCAAACCATACACATGACTAAAATAACTAACTTGGCATATATTGTAAAATAAACTACTTGTAAAATAAACTTGACTATTTGATATTAAATGTGGCACTTAGTCATAAAAATATATTTATATGATATCTCAACCCATCCATTATCCCATCCAACCAATTTCTTAAAATGTGCAATCGAGTCATACAAACTCAAACAACGCTTACCGTGGCATAAACACCATTAACAAAAATTTAACAACCCTATTAACTGAATGAATGCTTTTCTATATCAAGATGGCCAGCTTTCTTCTTAATTTTTCTATTATGATCCTTTGTATCACCTGTATCCATAATTATAGCTCTAACCGCATGAAAAATTAAATATGGTCACTCTGATATAATATCAATAACGATGTAAATATTTGTAGACTGTATCAGACCCCTCTAAGAAATTCAGCCTTTCTTACAGAACACATTCCTAAATATCCCTTCAAGCCTCTCCTCAAAGCTCATACCACTCAAAACCCAGAAAATCACATTGTTTGAACTATACGTTACACTCTCTCGGCATATCCAAGTGCTTTCTTCATATATAAAAGAGGGACATCCAACTTGTTGCAAACAATACTCCTCATTACTGCCTAACATATTGCTCACTTAATAACAGCTTACTTAATTACCTCTCCTTTGAATCTTTAAGTAAGACAATATGCGAACTTATAATATGCCAGCACGCATACTTAGTAGCCCTTAATTCCTAGCTCCAAACACTGGATCTATGAGCTACTTCAAATTACTGCCTTCATAGATCAACACCTAACATCATTTTCTTGTCCACAGACCCTCAATCCAATCCCAACTTCAACATATCAGTAGTTGAAAACATTTTATATTTGCATCAATTTTTATTCTTGTCTGAGTACTATAACCTTCATACTAGCTTATTTTACTATTAAAATTCAATTTGCCACTTATCTGAAGAAAACACAATAGGAAAGTTTAATCAAGATCTATCTTTGAAAATCCTTAATACATCCTTTACTATCATTAACTGGTTCGAATATCACATTTGGTAAATCACTCCTTTGCAAACTTAAGACATCCATTATAAGCCCTGGTCTAAATCATTTAATATATATATATTTACTCTTGTAATTGGGCATAATAGACCATTATACTCAGAAAGTCTACAATATGAGGGTGTTATATTACATTAATTACTAGCATACTACTTATCCCTACACTATATACACTACTAATCACATATTTATCTCCACTCTTACCATATCTATATTTACACTTCCTATTCCTAATTTACATACTCTCTCATATTTATTCACACATGATTGATCACCTTATCTTCATATTACCACACTATATATATATATATAGCCCCTAACTATATATACTATATATTACCTAATCTATAATCTTATATATCATATATAATACTATATTATATATAATTACTATTATATTTTAATACTAATATCCATATATATATAAATAAAAATATATATATCTATAATCTAATTACTACACTATGTATATATATATATCTATCTATTAGCTATTACAATATTATATAATATTTATTGTATTTTATTTACTTTATAATAGAATATTTTTTTATGTATTTTATTTTTACCGTGTGCGATTTAATAATAGCACAAATTCGGGTTACGCGCGTTATAACACAAAGATTTATATTTTATTGCACTAATTTTTAACATCTATTATTAACCCTCACTATACCTCATTCGGATACATAACTAACTCCTACCACCTACCTATTTACATCACCCCATCCCTACATTACACATACTAAGTACAACTGATAATTACACCTACCTCCTGATTACTAACTCCCCACTAAACTATTTCTATCATTATGGGACACTGCAGGACAGCACAATACGTGCCCCAGTAATGACAACCCTGATCTGGGTCCCACCCCCCCACACCTATCCTCACAATATCTCTCCACATGATGATTTATTGCCAATTTAGTTGTACATACTGTTGTTCTATCCGCACACGACCACTCTTATTAATCCAACTATGTAACGTTTCACTCATCCCCACGCTAGTACACCAGCGTTGTGCAGGACAGACTTCTCATCGCAACCTCTCATGCTGGCCACGAACCCTACACACTAGAGCTCTGCTAAAGTCACGAAACTATAGCAACCAACATAGGCTTCCTCTCGGTCAAAGTACTTGGCCGCAATGCTGAGTATAAGCTTCGAATGTCTCGTAAAATTCTTAAAGGTTTGTCCTGACATGACCATACCTCTTTCGAACTCCCGCGCGTGGCTGGCGAGCCTCCACAATACAATACTTTCTATCTTCTCTCTAGACCCATATTCTTACTACTACTTTTGACATTATTATGTCAATTCTCTGTCCTTATGACCCTATACACACCAGATGATTATTCCATACACCAAACCTCGGAGTTCTAGTAAATTTTTCGCGCACAATATGCGCCTTAGTCAAGCATAAGGCATATGGTCACGGTGATCGGGGACAACTATTGCTCGTGCCCTGCTGCTCAAGTTCTGTGAACACTCATTACCTAACTAGTGATCTAACTGACCCAGCCTCCTACAAATACAATAAATCAATATTATACAGTGATATTCCCGTGTATATGCAATAGCCTGTTACTAACATCACTACACTTAACTATTATCAGTAATTCTATAACATTCATAAGACCATCAAGTGAGCCTTTGACAGTGCTCTCAACACTAGGATGGAGGAAAGTGCTGCATTTAGGAAACATATAATATGAATAATTAAACTGAACGTAAGCCGAGATGGTCATGACGCGTAACACATTCCTTAAAACTTACGGTTTTTTATTTCCAAACCTTAAGGATAACATTAACTACCTGGCAAATCGGAGTATACATAAACTTCGAGAAGTAATCAGTACGAAACCATTTAGAGGTCCATCACTGAGGGACGATCGTTTAAGAAATTCTTTGCGAATAAATAAACTAGTATCTACTCTTTATAGATGACCTTATCGACATCTTATATACATGTTACATTAATATCTGATATCTATACGTTCATTACAATACTCCAATAAGGGAGTAACGGTTAACACGGAGATTAGGTTCACCGATTTTTTTATTTACACATCGTCTAGACCATTAGACCATTTGCACTAAAATGTTAATCGTTAATAGTCACTACTTCCCGTAACACTCCACGACGTTCACTTTTCCACCACCCAGTTATCTCTCTTCGAAAGATAACGAAAGCGTTAAAAGTTAACGAAAATTAAGAATCAATTAAATTATACGGATTATTACGCCTTTAACGCGTTATTTTTCGTTCTTCTTTCTATCTTATTACTTCATTCTAATACTATATAAGTACTAACTTTCCCATTACTTTCTTTATATGTACACTTTATATTGATTATATTGCCTCATTACCCGTGGAGTAGATTAATATTTACATTATCCTATTATATATAATTATTCCTTTTTCAACTTTTCCATACCTTTTTATAATTTTTATATTATTAGTTATATTAATCTATATATAATAATATATCATTTATTATAAATATCATTAATATTAATTTACATTATTATTATTAAAATTTAATGATTAATTTATTTACAAATTAATAGCATTTTGATTCATAGTTTAATATTTATTTTATTAATTTTTATCCACTACGATCTATTCTTTAATAAATCTTAGATTTATTCTTATTCAATTCCAACATGGATTAATTATAAGCGATAAACATTTCATATTGGATATTGAGTCCATTTATTAATAATAATTTCAACATATATATAAGACAATTACCTTTTCTGGACTAATTTTACTATGATAGATAACTTGATGTTTATCTTTTCTATTTTTGAGAACGCAAAGCCCACAACGTCCAATTTCGTGAGTGTGTTGAGTGCTTCGAGGTTTTTAAACTTCGGAATTATTCATATTTTAAACATTTTTACTGTAAAAATCTTGGGTAAGTTACACAAGAGTTTAAACGATTCATGGCTTTATAATCCAAGAACGATTTTTGCCTCATGCATACCTTATGTACCACCAGTCACACACTTGGAAAATTAATTTTATGTCAGCTTGTTATTTAATGAGCACTTAGATTTATTATAGAATTTGATGTTGCTTGATTGAGTATAATGCATAATTTAGCTACAGGCGCGGATTTACTTTCTATTGATCTTATTTTTTTAGGAGCCTCATTATCTATATTAATCTCTCTACTAACTAACCTTGGACAATATCTTTATGTTTCAATTTCCTCTTGCCAATCCTATCCTTAACTTCCTTCTCCTGTATCTTCAGGGTCTCTTATTGACCATTTAACCTTGTGATTTAAAATTATACAAATCTCAATGATCGCAAATCATTTGGATCGTGGATATGATCAAATGAAATCCGTTACCGACAGAAGACAGGTGTGCCACAGATGCCATCTTCTACAGGAGCCCACACAGGAGTATCTCCGACGTGCGAGGAGGTGTGCGATTCCGATGTTGTGATACCATCTTCACTTGCACCTACTAGCTATCTGTTGGTAAAACAACCGAGCTATATTTTCACATACCCTTGGCATTTCAATAAGTTAAATTGTATACTAACTCTAGAAGAGATCGTGTGTTGAAATGCTGAGACGAGTTCACGCTAGATATTCCACGACCGTGATTGTGCGCCCGAGCGATGAAAACGATGTATAGCCATCTCTCTAGTTTCACAGTGTTAGGAATCGTTAACTCTAAATATTCATCGTCAACCTATATATGAACTATATTATCACATCCTTAAATTCTGAAACCATATCCTCACAATCTTCTACTACTACTTTCTTCTAACCCATTCGGAAAATATCTGCATTCACCAAGTCACTTCACGACTTGACCATCGTACATCTGTGCGGCGTGTATGTCGCAACGGGACTACAATGGTTCTCATACCAATTTCCATTCTTCATGCAACAACTACATATCCGAATAATAGCACTGATATTGTCGGGTTATGGACGAAGACACTCTATTATACCAATATTGTTCATATCGAAACCACAAGCTTTCCGAAAGCAACTTTGAGCTCAAATAAGAAAGCCCATACTGAAGCTGGTTTGGCCACAATACGTCAACACTGCATAAACTCTCGCCGAACTAGAATTACCAGCTAGATCTACGTAAACAATTGCGTTACTTGAGGCCATAATATCCTTTATTCCTATAATCATAATCTAATTGCTTGAGTAATAGAGAGCAAGCTACTCTTCCCGAAAATAAAAATTCAAGTCTTCCCTCCTTTCTATGAAAGTAAATTCCCGGCCTATATATTTTCATTATACGAATTACGAGAGCTTACTTTAATGTCTAGCTTTACTTTATTCAATCGCTCAATATCGGCTGTTAGCCCTAAAGAATAATAATTAACTTCCAAATCTCGCAACTGGGGAGTTAATGCACAGAACAAATGATATCAATCAGTTTTGATTGACCTCAGTAACAGCTGAGTTTCTGTATTATATCTTATTTCTATCCTAATTATTCTGCTCCCTTCTAAAATGGATCTTTCTTCATCTGGTGCTGCAAATTAATAACTCTTATTCCACCTGGCATTAATACTGAATATGACTATGAAACCCACTTCAAATACTTTTCATACTCCATATTTCTAATTTTCTCTCATTTCGTTGAACAGCTACTAGAATTGCCCTTGTCTCGTCTTTGAATCATACGAGAATTCCTATTCTAATGCTGATCTGGAATATGATAATTTCTGGTAAATTTGATTTATCATTCCATATCAACCTGAGTTAAATATATCCTAATTTTCTTAAATTACCAAACTCTCATAGTCTTACCAATCATCTATCTCCTTACTTCTTTCTTTCATAGATCATCCCTTTTTATATCTTTTCTCCTATTTTCCTCTTTTGTTTCTGTCTATTTTACACTGTCTCTCTCTGCTGACTATATCCTATTCATTTATTACCACATCTCTTCTTCCGTGTTTTCCTTCCCTTAATATTACTACATTATCTATCCTTATTAAAAGTTCTTGCACTAATACCTTCAAACATAGTCATTAAATTTGGGATTTATCTGTGTCGAGGGCGCGAGAATCAAAGTAAATAGCGGGATGTTCTTGTTAGTAAGAGATCTAAGCGTAGTTACTTTTTTCTCTTATAGTATTAACTGATCAGCGAAGATGCCAAGGGTCACAGCTATTATGGTATGCACTATGGTTTCTTCATCCACCTATGATGGGCTCTGCGCCGTTCATCAACTAAGTCCCTTCCATTTTTAATATAGTAGTCGCAGTCAAAGGCCAAAAAAGGGTTGATAACTGTTCTGTATTCTTTTACTAGTTTATAATGTTCTATCATTTGAGCGCGCGATACTCTTGCGCGCGAGTGACTTGGTGCCTTTTTCTATAGGTAATCGCGTGGTGTTGTGGCCTATAGTTTGATATACTGCGGTGTGTTTGCCGTGTGCCTACGTTTGAACCTATGGACCCGGGGCGTAGGGTTTGGCGGTGGGTGTTAGTCCGAGCAAGTGCTCGAAAACGATAGCGCACCACAGTTGGCGCCGTCTTACCACGAGGCTTTACACATACCGTGCCTGCGTCACGAGATAGTAACAATGTGCTAGTTTGCCACCATGAGTTTTGGGTACCACTCCAGACTATCTATGCGGTGCTTCTCTCTCTTCATCCTGAAGCCACCCTACTCATCTGTTCTACGGATATTATAGTAATATCGTTCTTTTGTCTTATTCTTACTGTCCTTAATCTGCCACCAGCGACGTCGCGAATTGCCCTGATGGAATATTCTCTCCCTATCCACACTGAGTTTCTACTGAATTTTAACTCTCCCCTTCACTAAAGTCTGATCTATTCTAATATCTGCGTAAATTTTGAATTCACCATCAATTATTATTGATTTTGCATCTATCATCTCTACCAACTTATATAGTGTGAGATGTCGCGCGTGAGGCAGCGGTGACTAACAGCGCCTATATATAAAAAATGAAAAATAAAAGATTTTAATAAGAAAACTCCATTAATGCTTAGCTACAAATCGTCATCAAGAGCCATCGCCGATCGAGTGAAACTATTCTAGAATCCTTCATTTAAATACGCTCGCGAGAGGGTATAACTGTCTCGCGTGAACAAAAAAAATTAGATTCACCAAAGCGAAAGTCGACTTATCAGAAACCCCGGGCAACAGCACTGATAGTGCACTAACTAGTGGCTTTGTCAGCCAAAATCAACCTACTGCACAGAGCATCCTGGACTCTCAAGTCAGACCTTTGCATAAATTCAAGGCCGAAATGCATGACATCCTTTCACTCTCATCATAATCACAATAAGAAATCCACACCTAAATTGTAATCCTCGATTATACGAGCAAAAACCACTAAAGTAAAAAGTCATGACAAACGGAAACTATAAGTATTATATATTACAACCAAGATTGTTCAATCAGTCTAAAGAGGAGATACTATTAATATCTCTGGAGTACCATTGCTTAGCTCTCACAAGAAGAGAACCTTTCATGTGTGGCAAATGAAAATAATGATGAGAGTTTCGCATTATTATCAGACCTGCTGAGTAGCAAATTCTA
>JABUQX010018230.1:0-15000 GCA_015478945.1 Trachelipus rathkii
TAAGTTGGGAACGAGAATGTGCCCCGGGAGTTCCGGAACCGGTTCTTTGGTATTATGGGTGTTGCGGTGTTCCTGATCGATCATGGCTCTAGATTTCCCTCACGCTATAAGGTGCGACGTGGTTGCTTATTTGGAAACGTTCCCAATCTAGTGTCCGTCGGCTTGATACCCCTAAAATTGGGCACTGAGTTTATACCTTGATATAATTATGACCTGTATGAAGTAGTAGATTAGGAGAGCATTATGGGTTTTAGTTCATATTAATTAGTCATCGATATATATATATATATATATTATATATATATAGATATATATATATTATATATATATATATATAAGTACTATATTATTATTTGATATTGTTTTGATAATTAATTGTTTATTTTATTTTTATTTTTTTATATTCGTTACAGATATATTCGTTTTCCCAATTTTTTTATTTTTCTTTGATTTTTAAAGTAAATTTATTTATTTATTGTTTATCGATTTTTTCAACATAATATTAATATTATTTAGTGACGATAATTACCTCAAAATAAACTCATATGCTTAAAAAAAAACTGTAAATAATATATTTAAAAGCCATTTATTGTAATAAAATGTTTATCAATTTTAATATTACCTAATGTACTTGAATCAAGTCACAATACTATAACAATTACCCCATATACTATATAAAGTTCTCGGGTTCTTCAATTTTTGGTCGACAGAGTGATCAATATATATATATATATATATATATATATATAATATATATATAATATATTATAGTATATATATATATAATATTATTATATATTATAATATATATTATATACATTCAAGCGGGGTAACTTCAGAAAAAAAAGTGCAATTTTTTTTGTTTTAATTAATGTTAACTTAAAAACTATACACTTCATTTATAGTTATATAAATATGGTAATGATATGGACTATTTGCCAAAGATTTAATGTAAATAAATCCAAAAAATTTTATTAATATAACTAGTTATTTAAAAAAAAAATTTAAAAAGAAGTACAAAATATTTTTGATGTTCAATATCTTCACTAGAAATATATATAATTTTACTAGTACATTTTGACCATTAGGTTTGATTTTGTTAGTATTGATAGTAGTAGTAAAGAATGATAAAATTAGCCGGCGTTGCCAGATTCAGCTGATTTTGGTTAAATTTGGCACCTTTGGAAACTTTTTAGCTACATATTTCTTTGTTCTTGTTGGGTATGTTATTTGTTTCGATGCTCCTGAGTCGATTCCCATAGTTCCCGTCGTGAGTCGATTGGCAACCAGTCAAGGGTTTTAGAGGGGGGGTTGAGCCCCCAAAACCTGGAAATGTTCGTAGAAGGATGAAATTTGGTGAGTGCATAAAAGAAAATGAATGAAATAGAGTCCTAATGTTGTTAAGTGATGGAGCACATGTACCAGAGTCTGGGAAGCCACAGCCGGACTGGAGATTCTGGCTCCAGTCTGTATATTGGTAAATGAGATGTCTTTATATGTTTTTAATGACGTAGGTCTCTAATTTGAGGGTTCCAAGACCCTCAAAAAGCCAAAGGACCCCCAGGAGGGGGTTTCCAACTGAAAAGCACGGAGTTCATGACAGAGGAAGACAAAGGAAGAGATGGGAATTGAATGGAATTCTGAAATTGCCCCGGGTTTTTAAATGTTAAATAACTTCTTAATGGAAGATGCTATCAATATGTGGTTTATATGTATACATACCTTAAAGCCTGATTTGAAAAAGACAGAGTGGTGAAATTTTTGAGTTATTTTTTAATTTTGGTACACAGACCTTATAACATAAAAATTAAAATTTTACAAAAACTGATTTGAAAGGAAAATAAAACATATCTTGCTTATTTATATATTTATTTATAAATTTTTTTTTGCAGATCATAGTATGCTGTTTCTCGTTATTCCTTTTATTAAAAAAAAAGAATATATCGCAAGTTTTAGTTTTCTTTTGTAAAACACTAAATAACTAAAAATTGCTGACAGATGCCTAATTCTGATGTTGCCACCACTTGACTAATATATATATATATATATATATATATATATTATATATATATATATATATTATATATATATATATTATATATATATATATAATATATATATATGAATATATATATAGTATATATATTGCTATATATATATTAGACTATATATATATAAGTATATATATTATATATATAGTAAATATATATATATATATATATAATATAATTAATAAATTAATATATATATATATATATATACGTATATATGATATTACGGTATATATATATATATATTTATATAAATATATATATATAATATATATTATATAATATATATAATATCGCATATATATTATAATTTATAGTATATTATCTGACCTATCATTATATATATATATATATGTGAGCTTGATGCATATAGCCTATATAATATATATATATATATATATATATATATAATATATAATATATATATATAAATATATACATAATTAGTGTTTTGTAAATTTTCATAATAGTTTACTTCCAAATGAGATATTAATTTGCTCATTTACAACCTTTAAAAGAAGGTTAGATCAGCATATGTATGGTCTGAGAATGGTATAGTTTATTCTATTTCAACCTGATTTTAGCTGTATTATTTGTATCTTAAGCATTTAGAAAAATCTAACTCCTGGAATGAATAATTTAATTACTTATTTATTTTAATTGTTTTATCAAAGCAGAAAAGTTTTTGTGTCAATCCGAGATATTTTTCATAAATTAAATATTGAATCGATTATGGATATTAAAAGTGAAATAGAAATTAAAGATGAACTCATAGAAACTTCAGAAGATGATGGAAACAATGATCAAAGCTTCGAACAAGATTCAGGGTTGGAAGATATTCAGGTGGGAACTCTAATTATTATTAATATATTCTATTATTATTATTATTATTTATTTTATATTATTATTATTATTTTCTTCAATTAAGCGCTTATTATTATTATATTATTTTATTATCTATTATTATTATTATTATTATCTATTATATTAACTGGTCAACAAACATTTTCTAAATATACAGTTTTTTCAATGGTTTAAGTAAGACACATATGTTTTTGAACCAACTTACAGAACGCAAAAACCTTGAAGATTTTTGAAAGATATCATATTGGAATTTCAAATATTTTGCCTTTTATTTAAAGTTTTTAGAGTAATACAGCAATATCTATCAATAAGAATAAGGTAAAATGCAACATACAATGATAATGAAAAAATCAAAAAAAATACATTTTAATATATATATCAAAGTAGTGGTAATGAATGCATATAAATGTGAGTGAAATTGCTTATACATTTGAATTGACACTAGTGAAATTAAGGAATATGGTACAATGTCAAATGTAAATTGACAATAGGATTGTGTATTTGCATGAACGATTTTCTTTATGATCTCCGGATGTACAGCTTGTGGAATGTCTTTCATCAAGGACCAGGAGTAATCTGCCATCATGGTGGTGTCCATTTGCCTTGATAGCCTTCTTCCAGTATACTTAGATGTCTTGATGAGAAGCGTTCAATCCTTGCTTTCAGCTCATGTGACCCAATTCTCTGAAAGTCACCCAATTAGATATGTAGTAGTGAATTTTGATGTTCATGTCTACATCAAGTGCTTGGAACTTAAGACAGCTGACTCCACAATCTCTCAGTAAGTTGTCCTGTTTCTGTCTCTCAGGAAATTCCGTACCACATCAGAGATATGCATTCCAAGCTCTAGTTCTGCCCCAGTCGCATTGTTGTAAAAAGTGTGGATCACTGATGATTTTCTTATTTGAGGGCTATCAATATTCCTGGCTTTTTGTTCTCGGCACTGAGACTTGAAAAGATTGAAAAAATATAGCTGAATCAGTCTCAGTGTTATCAAGAGACTCTTGATGAATTGCTCATTAACCATGTTTTATATGCCAGTGGGAAAATACGAATTTTAATTCTATTCACCAGAGGCCTATTACTTGATGTTCTTTCACCAGGGTGAATAGATTCTTGGTGGTAGAGTGATTTAGTATCTGATCCAGGATTTTCTTTGATGTAGGCATACTCTTCTTACCATTTGTACGTGTGTCCTATTGGATTGAACATAATATTATATTCTGTTGTGCAGTAAACACACATGTAAACTTCTTTTACTAGCTTGTCAATAAAAAGTCTGAATTCACTTGAATCATCTCGAGCAGTCCCATATTGATAAAAATCCCTTCAACATTATTACAATGAACAAGTGACTCATTTGAATGAAAGTACTTCGCAGAGCTGCTTCTCTGTTATGATAAAAGGAGACCCATGCCCAGCTCTGCATTCTTTTCCCTTTTTACAGCCTTGAAGCCAAAATTCAGCCAGACTGCTATTTGGCAAATAAAATCTCTTACTAGATTCTTCAACTCAGGCTGAACTAAACATGCATTGTTCAGATTCTGCAACAGATGGTATATTTTATCAGAGGTACGCATCCTCATGCTTCTGTAGAGGGTAAACTGGATATTTTTCCAGCATCATCTCTTAGGTAGCTCAGTAAATACAGGGTGCAGGTATTTCATCACAGTGTCCAACTGGTTGTCTTGGCAGATGGGATATTTGGTATTGTAAGTGGTATTTATTTATCTTATTTAATTGAAAACCCTTTATATTCTACAAGCAGAAGTAGCAGTCATCCAAATGGTTAGTTGGTTCTCTCCAAACCATCATTACACAACCAATCTTAGTTTAGATTTCTTTCCTTTAGACCATGATGGCAAAGTTTCAACACACGTTTTTCACACTTTTGTGAGGAGCCCAATATTTGTCTTGGTCTTCCAGTCCTACTTTAAAGTAGGCAGATACACACTTTTTGACAAAGGTAATTATGTTTGCAGCTTTGATCCGTGCGAATGAAGGTCACAGATGTGCAGAAGATTCTGATATTACAGCATCTCTTCTTTCGAATGTTTTGTATCGCCAATAGTTAGAATCAAAATATGTGAATGATAAATAATACATAATTGGTGATATGCTACATTAAACATGATTTGCAAATGAAATATATTACATAGATTGTGAATATGTACATAAAATTGTATTAATAAAACACTATTGGTCCAAATACAAACCACTTTTATCACAAGCAGTCTTGACTTCAAAACTTGCAATCATCAGTAACAGTGTTAATTTTGAGTAAAATCATGAAAATGGGGTTTGCCGATTTCATAGAAATGGGATGTGATGAGAGAATATGCTAGATCAGATGTAGAATTAGCACGCTCGAATTAGTATAAACACTGGAAAAGTCCATGCCAGAAAAAAAAATTTTTTCTTGTGATAAATTTTAGTATTATATTTTATTAATATTTATTATTATTATTAATTGCATCTTCGATAATTATTATATTAACTATTATTATTTAGGATTTCGACTGATATTTCAACTACAGTCTGATCTAATTATTGTTGGTAGTTATGAACAGACTTAACTAGTTATACGGCCGACTGTTGTGAGTCTCGTGATCGAAGTCATCTCATGTACATTAATCAGTTATTCTACATTTGGTATATAAATAAAGGCAGAAATGTAAAATCACACTTTAGGGCAAATAGCCTGTAATCAAGTCGAGGTCCTTCAACGTTTGGTGGTTAAATTGAAGATTAATCTCCTAAGGGATAAATGCTTTCAAGAGTTAACACCTAAGGGAATAGAATGCTTTTGAGTTAATCTCCTAAGGGATAAATGCTTTCAAGAGTTAATCTGCATTTATGCAAATGCTTCAAGAGTTAATCTCCTAAGGATATAATGCTTTTTCAAAGAGTTAATCTCCCTAAGGGATAAAATGCTTCAGAGAGTAATACTCGGATAAATGCTTTTCAAGAGTTAATCTCTAAGGGATAAAATGCTTGTCAAGAGTTTATATCTCCTAAGGGATAAAGCTTTCAAGAGTTTAAAATTCCTAGAGGGATAAAGTGCTTTCAAGAAGTTAATCTCCTAAGGGAGTAAAATGGCTTTCAGAGATTTAATCTCCTAATGGGAATAAATGCCTTTCAAGAGTTAATCTCCTAAGGGATAAATGCTTTCAAGAGTTAATCTCCTAAGGGATAAATGCTTTCAAGAGTTAATCTCCTAAGGGATAAATGCTTTCAAGAGTTAATCTCCTAAGGGATAAATGCTTTCAAGAGTTAATCTCCTAAGGGATAAATGCTTTCAAGAGTTAATCTCCTAAGGGATAAATGCTTTCAAGAGTTAATCTCCTAAAGGATAAATGCTTTCAAGAGTTAATCTCCTAAGGGATAAATGCTTTCAAGAGTTAATCTCCTAAGGGATAAATGCTTTCAAGAGTTAATCTCCTAAGGGATAAATGCTTTCAAGAGTTAATGCTCCTTAAGGGATTAATGCTTTCAAGGTTAATCTCTACAGGGATAAATGCTTTAAGAGTTAAGTCTTCCCTAAGGGATTAAATGCTTCAAGAGTTAGTCTCTAAGGGAATATAATTCTTTGTGAGAGTTAATTTCCTAAGGGATAGAAATCTTATCAAGAGTTAATCTCATAAGGGATAAAATGCTTTAAGGTTAGGTCTCCTAAAGGGGTAAATGTCTTTCAAGAGTTACGATCTCCTAAGGGATAGAATGCTTTTTAAGAAAGTTATCTCCTAAGGGATAAATGCTTTCAAGAGTTAATCTCCTAAGGGATAAATGCTTTCAAGAGTTAATCTCCTAAGGGATAAATGCTTTCAAGAGTTAATCTCCTAAGGGATAAATGCTTTCAAGAGTTAATCTCCTAAGGGATAAATGCTTTCAAGAGTTAATCTCCTAAGGGATAAATGCTTTCAAGAGTTAATCTCCTAAGGGATAAATGCTTTCAAGAGTTAATCTCCTAAGGGATAAATGCTTTCAAGAGTTAATCTCCTAAGGGATAAATGCTTTCAAGAGTTAATCTCCTAAGGGATAAATGCTTTCAAGAGTTAATCTCCTAAGGGATAAATGCTTTCAAGAGTTAATCTCCTAAGGGATAAATGCTTTCAAGAGTTAATCTCCTAAGGGATAAATGCTTTCAAGAGTTAATCTCCTAAGGGATAAATGCTTTCAAGAGTTAATCTCCTAAAGGATAAATGCTTTCAAGAGTTAATCTCCTAAGGGATAAATGCTTTCAAGAGTTAATCTCCTAAGGGATAAATGCTTTCAAGAGTAAAACAGTCAGGAAATAGTAAGAGAATAAAGTTTTAGTAATTGAAAGTTTTATCAGATAGTCTGGAGAAAACACCAATAAGACTTTTCTTTTCTACAATCCACACAAACAAAATATAGATGAACAAATTGCACAAACGATGTCAACAATATCCATAGATCAAATAAAAAGTTCTCTCAATTATTATATTCCATCAACATATGAGTTCAAAAACATAAACAAGATTAAATCTAAAATTGGTAACAATCCTAGAAAAAAAAAAAAAATTAGAAAACAACTTACATAAAAACAAGAAAAGATACAGAAAAAGACAAGCACCAGGCCTTTTCATGACGTGCACTTCACCCTTACTGAAAACTAAAAACGTAATTACTATTGAATTATTATTGTACTTAAACATTAAAATTACCTGTATAATTAAAGCAAGAGGACATCTTTTTGTTGTTGCTCAATAATATTTTTTCATTAACAATTATGAAATATTAAGAAAAGCATTTTGTATTCGGGGCAGAAGGACACAACATCAGTGCATTAACAGCCTCATCTTCAGCTTGGAGGGAAATTGGCATCCTGATTTATAAGCTTTATCCCGTATTGAATTGTAATAATATAAAATTTTATGTGTATCTCTCTGCTATTAAAGGATTAAAATTGTAACCGCTTTCCTGAATTTTTGATTTTTGATTTTATTATTATTATTATTAATTATTAATTATTATATATTTATTATTATTATTATTTATTATTATTTTCATTTATTTTTTTTTCTTTCCTTTACTAAGAGGGGGTGGGTATGATGTTCAACATGCAGAAATAGGCTAGTTAAAGTTGAAGAGCATCGAGTGTAAGTGTGTAAGAGGAAAGGTTCTCTCCCAGCTTACCTCCTCATCACATACCTTTTAGTGAAGCTTGTTGCCAATAAAGTATCCACCCCAGATTCAGAAGACTCGGCGATGTGCCTCACTCTGATATCCTTCGTTATATGTAGGGTTCATCTCATGGCCAGGCCCACAACCATTAATGCCGCCACACTCCTATTATGCGCCACACTCCTATTATGCACCATTTTTCTCGCCTCCGCTGCAACTCACATTCCTTTCCTTCAGGCGTTTCCTTACTGATTCAATCCACTTTTCACTCAGTCACTTCCCAGCACCTTCACCCAACTACATCGTCTTACACAACCACTTAGTCGATCCATAGGTTTTCTATACCAATGGCCATAACGCGTCTTTAATTACACTCGTTTATTCTCTCATGTACGCCTTTCTTCACACACAACTCTCTAAAAAATTCATTCCTCATTTTATCATTCTTCTTGCACTAACATCGACCGTAAAATTTAACCATGCTCAGCACATTGGCCCTTAGATAGTATATACCTCTTATTCCACAAACTAGTTTCGACATTATAATCATTAACACTGGTAAAACATAGCCTCTGGCAAAACCTAGCTCAGCTCAAGACGTTAGTCCCTTTACATTTAAACTCAAAGATTTAATTGCAGCTAGCCCCCTTCCTACCAATTCATGCTTTCTAACTACCATTCTGGCCTTTCATCAGTTTCGTTTTTCAAGGCAACATATAAATAAATATTTAACTATTGTGTTCCAATTGCTCACATCAATTGATTTCACAATGCGGACTGCCCCTCACCCGGGACTCCTCTCACCCCGGCTCTCCTCACACCGCGGACTCCTCACGCGCGACGTCCTCCTCACCCGCGGACTCCCTCACCCGCGGGCTCCCCTCACCACCATACATCACATCATTTATCTACATTTACTTTCAAACCCCTCTTTTAGTTTTTACACACCCTGCCAAACCTCTCTACCAATCTTCTCAAACTTTCTTCAGATTTGGCATACAAACCAAATCATCACGTAGGGGGGGGGGCTATGCTGATAGTAATTGCTGGGCACCCTCTTCCCTTCTATTCTCATCAGTCTTAACTCCTTGTATAATTGCTCTACTTCTTATTATTATTATTATTAATAAATTATTATTATATTATTATTATTATTATTATTATTATTATTATTATTATTATTATTATTATTATTATTATTATTATTATTATTATTATTATTATTATTATTATTATCTTTTCAACAGAGAAACTCTTATCAAAATTGAAATCAAAGATGAATTGAAATAAAAGATGGAATGCTTTTGATTTCAAATTGAAGAATCTGCAGAGAATGGTGAATGTATTGAGGAAATTTCTGGAGTATGCAGAGAATGGTGGATGTATTGAGGAAATTTCTGGAGTAGTTGAAAGTCAGGTACGAGAAGATATTTAAAATGTGTTTGTTATCTTTTGATTTTACATTCATTTTTTGTTTAATTTTTATTTTTTTTTTTTTTTTTTTTTTTTTTTTTTTTTCTACAGAAGATAAACACCACCGCCCACGGCAGAGGCTAATTAGGAGGGGTGTACTCAATTTACGTCCGAGGACGGAGCCCAAGCAAGGAGAGAATAACTCACATTTCCCCCGAAAAGTTGCGAACCTTGGACCCTCGCTTTGTTTGAGAGTTCTTCCACTGAGCTACCGGGTGGCTTTTAGTATAATAATAAAATATAGATCAAAAAAAAACAACATATAATATACATACATATATAAATATACATACATAAATACACACTCAAGCATATAGCTACATATAATCTATTATTATCACTATTATTAATCATTATTAAAACTAAACACTATATTTTAAACACAAATTCAATATATTTTACTATCAATCACTACTAATCACTGTATTTTAATATTGTTATTATTACTATTACTTAGCATTTTTTTGAATGTAATGATTAAATTCAATATGTTCTAAAGACACTATATTTCACTACTATGCACCACTAAACATATATTAAATATTATTATTATCACTTTCATGTCACTATTTATTATATGACCAGCATTCGCGAAAAAATTAATGAAAGGGTGGGTTTTAAGACCCATACTTCAGAGGAAGAGAAGTTGGTAAATTTTCTTCAAATGACTCGACGATTGACATGGGAAACGTAACTTCACATCCTACAATGTATTATTTAATTTTTACTTTATAATTTGTACAAACTCGTTCAATAGTTAATTTTCCAAATAGCCAAAAGTAATGATTTTAAAAATTTTGCAGCTCCTCGAACCGCAGATTGATTATGAAAAATAATTTAAATGTTTAACTCTGTCTAATCATTTTTTAAAAATCCAAAATCGAAATTTTTTCCTCTTTAGTTGACAGTCACTGAACCAATAAGTTTTTTCTCTCTCTCTCTTTCTTCTTAAATTCTTCAGTACTAGATTTCTCAACCGCTTCATCATTCAATAAATCGACTCTGACTATCCTTCTTCTTTCCAAATTATCTCTCTTCTGGTCCTTCTGTATTTAGCTCCCCTTTAGTTCCATTGCGTCCACACACGACGATGGTCGAATCATATATTTTGCTCTCATTTTTGTTTAAAGTAATGTAGTATTACTGTAATCTCTCAATTAATGCCCTTAATACTTCCTCCTGTAGGTGCCGCATTATTTGAAATTCTCCACATAAGTAGATTAAAAATTTATGGTTATTAATGAAATTCCTTCTACGATCTTATAATATCATTTCACATTCTCCTGTTTAGTATCTAAATTTGGAAGGTAACTATTGCTTAGTCTATATGAATGTGACTCACTTCTGATGTGGGTAATTCCTTGAACATCGTCCTCCATTTGTACTGTAAGGAAGAATGTTCTTCCAAAAGTCTCATATTGCCTTGCTAAGTTCAAGCGAATTAATCGTTTCCATAAATGTCTTTGAAGATTTAAAGTTTTTTTTTTGTAGAACTTCTTATGGGATTGGTATCCCTGCAGAACTTTCTTGAATTGCCTATCTAGTTTGAATTCGCAATTGGTATGCTTGTATGTTTTAATTAAAGATTGCAATCTCTTTTTTGATCCATCAGCTGTAAAATTTGTTGTATTTGGTTGGAAAACCTATGAGGTATTTTTACTCAAGGTTTCGAGGCCAGATGTTTTGTGTCCAAAATTAACAAAAGCTTGAAATTGATTTTTTGCTTTAAAATATTCTAAGATTATTTTTCTTAAAAATTTTCAACTGTTAGAAAGAAATTGCTTCTGATAAATCTTCAAAAAAAAAAAAAAAAAAAAAAAAAGAATTTGGTTAGATTTCCAAATTACAGGGAATGATTCTTGATTTATGCCTGAAAGATCCCTAGGATTATGTGCATGATCAGCAGACATGGATTTTATTTTAGATCTCCTTCACCATTAAACCCTCAGAAAATTGTTGATAACTTTGGAAACTTGATGATCAGGTTGAGATTTTTGTTTTAGCAAAGAATGTGTTAATTCTTTTCTAAACAAGCCAGTTTCCTCCACATTAAAAATTTGTTAATCAGTACATGCACCTTTCTCCAAAATTTTCTTCAAGGTGTCTGAATACTTTCAGCTACTTCCTCATCTGTACTTGAAGCTTCACCTGCGATTTGAAAGTATTTTTTATTTTAAGTTCTTAAACCATTCTGTACTAGCATGGAATATTTCTTCCTATTATTTTCCATTTTTAAAGGACGAGATGAGACTGGGCATTTGTTTTAATTAAATTGGTTATTACTTGGATTCTTTTTATCGTATTAAGCGGTCTTTAATCATATATAGACAGTAGTTTTGCTAAACATTGGTTCTTTCGATTGATTTAGAGTGTTCCTGCCTGCATGTTGAACATCTATTGAACTAGAAGCAGTCTTACCTTTAATTTTTTCTTCATTTACTTTGCTGAACATTTGTTGAATTATTGGACATTCAATTTCCAATTTCTTTACTTCTCCTATCATCATTTCTTTGTTTTTTTATTTCTTAATTTTTCCTCAAAAGACTTAACTAGTGATGGGACGATTAATCGTCATCGTCAAAATCGGCATATTTTTCTCAATCGTCATCGTCAATTTTTGCCGATTATTTGAACAAATATTAAGAATTTTGGAGAATATTAAAACAATAATATATATATATATATATATTGTTATATACAGCTGCATATATATATTATATGATAGATATTTCTAGAAGTAATTACAAATAGAAAATATATATTTTATAATAATATATATTTTATATATTTATATATCTATATATCTATTATATTTATTAGAAATAATATATAACAAAAATATATTATATTATATATATATTATATATATATATTATATATATATTATATAGGGAAATATAAATATGTTATATTTTGGATTCTTTATTATTATCTTACAGTTTTTTTAAATATGGAAATATTTACAGAAATATTAGTCAACTTTCCGTTCTCCTCAAGAAATTACAGTGATAAATTAACAATTTTGAAATAATACAAATACACCTCTAGAGCAATTAACTTCTAAACATAAAGACAAAAATTGTGAATATATACGCCATTTTTCCGCATCAATTTATGAATCTATTGAGTGGATAACTGGTTGTGAAATTCGTCAAAAATTATTTTGTTTTATATGCATGTTATTTTCTACCGAAAATGGAGTTTGGAATAAAAATGGCTACAATGATCTAAATCATTTAACAGTGGCAGCACAAAGACATGAAAAGTCGAAAGCTCATATGCAAGCTTATTTGGCTTTTAAAATGTTTGGAAAGCAGCGAATTGATGATACCTTACTTGACTGCCAAATGAGAGCCGGAATCAGTCGTCATAATGAGGAAGTAAAAAAAAATAGAGAAATTTTAGAAAGACTTATTGATTCTGTATGTTTCCTTGCCCAACAAGAGCTTTCCTTACGGGGTCATGAAGAGTCGAGTACTTCAGAAAATAGGGGAAATTATAGAGAACTTCTTGAATTTCTTCGAAAATATGATTCTTCTTTGGATAATCATTTAAGAACGTCGACTATTTTTCAAGGGACATCACCAGATATACAAAACGATATAATTGAGGCTTTATCTATAGTCATTAAAAACTATATAAAGGAAGAAATTAATTCAGCAAAGTTCGTTTCTATAATACTTGATGAAACTTCCGATGTAACTTCAAGATCGCAGTTGGCAACAGTATTAAGGTACGTTCGAAACGGCAAAGTGTTTGAGAGGTTTATCGGGTTCTCTGACGTAAGTGCTGATAGAACAGCTGACGGTTTACTTAGATTTGTTATTAATGTAGTTGAAGAGTTTAAAATTAAGGAAAAACTGGTTGGGCAGACATATGATGGAGCTAGTGTAATGAGTGGTGAAATAGGAGGACTACGGAAAAAGTGCTTGACCAAATATCCCATTGGCCATTTTTTTACACACTGTTATACTCATGTCTTGAATTTGGTATTGCAGCAACGGTTATCTAGTTTTAAGGACTGTAAAAAATTTTTTTCTTCTTTGAATGAATTATCAACATATTTTTCTCAAAATTTCAAAAGGATAAAAGCGCCTACAGGAGTTCCATGCAACAAAAAATTACCTTCAAGTATTCAACTACTAGATGGATTTTTGCTTCCACGTTTTGGATAAAACAGTGCACCATATGGGGTCTTTGATTGATTTTTTTAATATGTCATTGGCATCCCCATACAAATGGGACGGTGATTCAACTTTAAAGGCTCGAGGATTTCTCAGTTTTTTACAAGGATTCAAGACAATTTTCCTTCTTGAGCTATTTTCTAAAATATTTGCCTATACCGACACACTGTATAATATTCTGCAAAGCAAATCTTATGATATAATGTACTGCTGCAATAAAATTACTGAGGTTTTAGAACAGATCAAATACGATAGGGACCATAGGTTTGAAGATTTATTTAGAGTTGCTTCAGAAAATCCCCTCAAAATAATTGGCAATCACAGTAAAAAAGCAAGACATGATCCTTGTGAGAATCAAGATAAAGACTTCTGTCTTCAGTTATATCACAAAATCATTGATAACATTATCTTACAGATTAATACAAGATACAAGTCATTTTCCAAATTAGAATATTTCCAGCTTCTCTGCCATCAAAATTACAATAAATATAAAAATTCATTTCCGCATGACTTGCTTTCTACAACGATTTAATTGCACCAGCCACCTTCCTGCCATTCACAACTTTCCTACTACACTCTGCATCCATCCGTTCCTTCTCGTCCAGCACAATACCTAAATATTTAACTCAGACACTTGCTCCAGCTGCTCATCATCTAACATAACTTCACACTGAGGACTGTCCTCACTCACAACCATAACCTTACTTTTATCTACGTTACTTTCAAACACCTTTTACATACCCTGCAATCTTCCACCAATTCCTCAAACTCTCTCAGACTCGCCACACAGAACCAAATATATATCATATAATAGTAGGGCACCCTCCACTCCTCTCCATTCTCCATCATTCTAACACCATTTTTTGCCCGCCCACCTTCGATTCTTTCATAACCCCATCATAATACACATTCGAATAACCAACGGAGACATAACACACCTGTCCTCACTCCGCTATTAATCCTAAACCATCACCATTGACACCATTTATTCTTACACACAGCTTCACTATGTCTACATCACTTTTGATTCCTTCAGAAGCCTAACCACCAACACATTATATCACTAATACTGCCATAAGTTCCTATTTAACTCTATCATACCCCTGTTGTAAATCCATAAAACTAAATATAATTCTATTCTTCTTCTCCCTCATTTTCTCAATCATTTGTTTCAATGTAAGATTTGATCCACACATCCTCTACGCACTCCTAAACGCACCTTGTTCTTCACCATCAGTCCCTCAGTCCTCGACGCACTCTTTCGACCAAAATACCAGCAT
>JABUQX010018230.1:20000-27063 GCA_015478945.1 Trachelipus rathkii
GGACCAACATCATTTTGGATTTAAGTAGTATAGGGTGGAAAACTGACGGAAAAGTAACGGAAGCCAGATTTATCGTTAAATCTGGCACCCTAATCCGTTACTTTTGCGCTTTTTTGGTACTTTTTTACTGATTTTAGCCATTTTTTAGGAATTTTGCTACTTTTTTTAACGTTTTGCTCAATTTGTCGCTAAATCTGGCAACCTAATCCGTTAAATTAGACCTTTTTAGCATTTTTGGCGCTTTTTTAGCGTTTTGTCCATAATTCAGGTCAAGATCCCCAACTCCGGAGGATTTAGGGGATTTTTCCCACTGGCAGCCCTGCACGTCGAAGGCAAAGACTTGAAAACCACTAGCGGAAGGTGGTTTTGGAAATTCAGTCATTGGTCGGCAGCTGACTTTTGAAATTTCATCATTTCATAGATTTTTGACGGTTTGATTACGTCAAACCTAGGGTTTTTAAGGTCGGTGAGACCGAATCTAAGGTCTAAAAGACCGTTTTTGAGGTTTAGTCACCTAAAGAGGGGGCGGAGCCCCCCAAAGGGGGGTTTTTTGGTTCCTAGAAGGTTTTAAATGATCGATAGATCATTTTTGATGGTTACCAATCCGATTTTATCGTGATCGACTTACCCTAAATCGACGTTTTAAAATTGTCTTTCTACGTGGTCTGGTTGGCATTTAACAATGAAATGTAATCGAAAGAATAATTACTATAATTAACATTCGATTAATCGTTGTAGTAATGCCCCTACATGCGCGACCACTTTTTTCTATATAAATGAATAGAGATATATTAGGCTTAGGGGGAGGATTGACAGCCCGAAGGGCTGTCAATCCGAAAACAGACAAACCGAAGGTTTGTCTGTGGTTTGTTTGTATTATTTTTTTATTACGCGCGCGTGCGCATACCCATATAATACACCTTTTTAATATGAAGGAAATAGAGCTATCGCTTCAAACTTGGTATATGGTCTATGTGTGTGATAAACTTGATCAAGGTGGAGGTTTTGGTGACCGTAGGTCACCCTAGGGGGTGCTGCCGCCCTACGCGCCAAGGTAAATTGCGTCCTGAAAACCATGTTGGCTTAAGGTATCGGAAATGAAATTTGATGTGAGTTATATGAATGATATCTCGTCGGAGACGAGATTAAGTCGTTTCTCTGCGTTCCCCCGTAAGGGGGGGCGCTGCCCCCCCCAAAAATTAAATTGATCGTAGAAGACTGAAATTTGGAGGCTGGAGTTGAGGAGTCGGAGTCGGAGACGGAGACGGAGTTGGATTCGGCTTCGGAGTCCAGGGACCCCGCCGGAGGGGGGTCCCCAGTTGAAAAAAAAAGAAAAAGAAATGCATGGAATGCAAACAGAGGAAGAAGAAAGGAAGAAGGAGGGGAAAAGGAGGAAGGAAGAAGAATTGATGAGGAGGACGTCTGAGAGGATTCAGAGTTGGTTAAGTGTCACGCGGTGCTGGAGCGGTGCCGGTGCGGTTTTATTAAATTTTTTGTGGTAATGATCAATGTTGGTGTTTTTTTAATAGGTTTCGAGTTCTGTAGATTTAGAAATAATGGTTTCAGAATCATCAAGAAAAAATAAATCAATAATAAATAAATAATATAATAAATAATAAATAAATAAATAAAATTTCTTTCACTTTTTATGTTTATAACTTACAAATTTACGTTTTTACATACCCTAAAGCAGTAAATCACTAAATAACCACTATCCAACCTCCTCCTGACCATCTGTGATCTATTGATTCTTGATCTATTGATCTACTTGATTAAGGTCAAATTTTTTACTAAATATGTTTATGTTTTTACATACCCTAAAGCAGTAAATCACTAAATCAAACCACTATCCAACCTCCCTTCTGACCAGTTGTGATCTATTGATCTATTGATCTATTGATCTATTGAATTTAGGTCAAATTTTTACTAAAATTGTCATGTTTTATATACCCTTAAAGCAGTAAATCACTAATCAAACCACTATCCAACCTCCCTCCTGACGAACTGTGATCTATTGATCTATTGATTAAAGGTCAAATTTTTTACTAAATTGTCATGTTTTACATACCCTAAATCAGTTAAAATCACTAAATCAAACCTATCCACCACCTCCTGACAGTTGCTGATCTATTGATTCTATTGATTTATTTACGTTACTGATATTTTTACTAAAATGGTCATGTTTTACATACCCTAAAGCAGTAAATCAACTAAATCAACCACATATCCAAACTCCTTCCTGACATCTGTTGATCTTTTGATCTATTGATTAAGGGTCAAATTTTTACTAAAATTGTCATGTTTTACATACCCTAACATCAGTAAATCACTAAATCAAACACTATCCAATCCACCCTAATGCCAGCTTGTGATCTATATTGTCTATTGATCTAATTGAATCTATTGAATTAAGGTCAAATTCTTTACTAAAATTGTCATGTTTAACATACCCTAAAATCAGTAAATCACTAAATCAACACCAAACTACTCCTGACCAGTCTATTGATCTATTGATCAATCGATCTATTGATTCAAGTCACATTTTCGAGTATAATTTTGAATAAACATAACATAAAATCAAGTTCTTTTTACACTGATCAAACGGTATATGGCTAAGTAACAAAGTTTTCCACTATAAGCTACATAGTATCACCTGAACTAAAATATAATGTACAACGACAAACCTAACATCCTTAAAGCACGAATAAAACTGCTAAACATTAACAAAGTTCACACTTAGCAACAGTAAAGTACTACATAGCATACAAAAGTAACCTACTCACCTTTTTCATGGCATATCTTTAAACATATATGTTTATTTTACATTAACATAGTACATTTAACAAAAATTTATCATATGGCTAATAACTATTTGGTAATGAACTAAGAATAAATGGCACACTCACACACACACATCACACCACACACACACACACACCACACACACGAATAAACTGCTAGCATATCAAAGTACCATGTTAGAAAATTAAAAAAGTCAGGGTTCACACTTTACTGGAAAGTCAGGGAAAGTCAGGGAAAAAAAAATTGCGTCCCAGGGAAAGTTCGGGAAACGTTTTTAAATATGCTGAAAGTTCAGGGAAATTCAAAAAGTCCATGAAAAGTCAGGGATTTTAAAATTTCCAACATATGAAGAATGATCCATGGACCATGTTACATATTTTTGATATATTTTTTTTTTCCTTACTGTATAATTGTGGAACTGAGAGATGTATTTGATAAGTGAATGAACAGGATGGGCGAGGAACTGACATTCCATTAACATCTACTTTCTATTGTTTTCTTTCTATTTCTTTAGTTTATTACCTAACTTTCTTCTATTCTGTTGTAGAGTTTGTTCAAGTTCATCTTCCGATTGAAGGTGATTGGTATATGGATGTGTTTTAGACTGTATGACTTATGACCTATCTGTTTATATCTTTTTTCTTTTAGCGGAATTATAAACTTTTTGAAGGTGTTTTTTTTTTTTGAGGTTTTGGACGAAGGGATTTTTGATTTTTGTGCAGTTGAAGGTATTTATTATTTTTTTATAAATGACTTCAAGCAAAAAAAAAAACTTAACTTTTAACGACCAGTGGTTGGACGTCAAAACTGAACCTTGGTTCATTTCTGTTCACAGGATTTACAATGTCTCGTACTAATATTATGGAAAAGATTTCTTAAGTCCAGTAAATGCCTGCTAACAACCAACAGTTTTTCTAAGCTTTTTTGCATTGATTTTACATTATGACAAACTTGAAATGCCAGACTGTGCATCAAAATGACAGACAGATTTTAGAAAGATATCCTCTTAGTACAGCCTGTCCAATTGGCTCTCATCATTGGACTCCTAGTATAGTTTTTTCATCAGCCAGACCAAGGGAAACAAAGATTTGATTTATTGCTAGAGGCTTGTTTACACGCAATAACTGAATCAACAGATTCTGTTTGCTGAGAAAGAAAAAGACTATACTACTATTTGCAGTCGAAGCTCATTCTAACCCTTGAATTAAAATTCAAAAATATTTTTGGATGGTGATTGTCCTTCTAAGAGACTTGATGAGCTTTTTTTCTTCTATAGCACCTGAGAATCAATGTTAATGCGGAATTGTGGCAAATTATTAATTAAGGAAACTGATATTTTTCGCATGGAAATGCGACAGTGGAAGGGGGGTTTTCTATAAATTAAGCCATTTTAGTGGAGAATCTGAAAGAACATAGTTTGATTTCTCAAAGAACAGTGCACAATTCTATAAGATCTCATGAAAGTATTCATAAAGTTCCTATCACTCAAAAATGTTGACAAATGTAAGAGCTGCCATAATAGATATTGAAGAACATCTCAAAAAGTCAAAACAGAAAGAAAAAGAAGAAGAATAAAAGGTTGAAAAAAGAATATTATCCATACAGATCAATAAACTTGAAGAGCAGAGAAAGATGTTAAAACTGAAGGCTTTAATAGAAGAAGGCGCTATAAAATCAAAAATTCAAATGCTTGAGAAGAAAAAGTTAATCTAAATCTCCTCATTTAGAACTTTTGTGATTACTGTGGACGCTATTCACCTAGGCTATTAATGTAAGCTTTTTTAATTTATTTTCTTTTGTATAAATAAAACTGTTTTCTTTTGAAAAATAAAAAGGAGTGCTTTGGACGGCTATGGGTAAGGTATAGGCTTATTACTAAAAAAAAAAATATTTTTTTAAAATTCATCCATGATGATGAACAATTTCTAAAGTAAGTTTTCAATAATTTAATGTATGAACTGAGTAAATAGGCTGCAATAATAATTAATAGATATTTTATACACCAAAAATAACGAACACGCTGGTCAGGGAAAATTCGCAGATTTGGTCAGGGAAAGTCAGGGAAAGTCAGGGAAATCAAATTCAAAATTTTAGTGTGAACCCTGAATTAAAAAAAAATTAAAATAAAAAAAAAAAATTAAACAAAGTATAATTGCAAAATAAAACTTACAAAAAAAATTAAAAAATTAAAAAAAATAAAAAAATTAAAAAATTAAAATAAATAAAAAAATTAAACAAAGTATAAATGCAAAATAAAACTTACAAAAGAAAATTAAAAAATTAAAAAAATTAAAAAATTAAAAATTAAAATAAATAAAAAAAAATTAAACAAAGTATAATTGCAAAATAAAACTTACAAAAGAAAATTAAAAAAATTAAAAAAATTAAAATTAAAAAATCAAAACTAACTGGAAAAACTAAAATGCAAGAATCTAATCAATATTTCATATTACAAAGGATTAAAAAATTAACAAATTTTAAAAATTAAAAATAAATATAACAAAAAAAAATTAAACAAAATATAATTGCAAAAATAAAACTTCCAAAAGATTTAAAAATTAAAAAAGTTAAAAAATTAAAAATTAAAATAATAAAAAAAATTAAACAAGTATAAATGCAAAATAAATTACAAAAGAAATTAAAAATTTAAAATAAAATTATTAAGTTAAAAAATTAAAAAAAAAAAATAAAAAAAAAAAAAAAAAAAAAAAAATAAAAAAAAAAAAATAAAAAATTAAAAAAAATTAAAAAATTAAAAAATTAAAATAAAAAAAAAAAAAAATTAAACAAAGTATAATTGCAAAAATAAAACCTTACCAAAACGACAATTAAAAAATTTAAAAATTAAAAAATTAAAAAATTAAAAAATAAAAAATTAACAAAGTATAATGCCTTTGAAACTTACAAAAGAAAATTAAATAAATTAAAAAAAAATAAAAATAAAAAAAATTAACATAATAAAAATTACAAAACTATAAAATGCAATTGTCTCTTCGAATTGACAATTAAAAAAATAAAAATAAAAAATTAAAAAGTAAATATAAAAGAATTTAAACAAGAAGTATATAAATGCAAAATAAACCTTAACAAAAAGGAAAAACTTAGTAGATAATATTTGAAATTAAAAAATAAAAAAGTAAAAATGAAAAATAGAAAATAAAAAAATAAAAATAAAATTGTAAATAAAAAAAAATTATTAAAAATCCGAATTATAATGTGAGTAATCACAAGTTAAATGTTAAATAAATTATAAAAAATGTAAACAATATATGGTATGTTCACTTAGGGAAAAAAAAATATTTAGTTAAACCGTTTAAAAAACGAGATTTTGAAAATAGAATGTCAGTCTTCACATTTTGTAGAAAGATGGGTTAATCTCGTTCTTGCTTTGCCAGATTGTCATGCAAATGCAATTCACATTTTGTACATCATGGAATAGTTAATTGTAAACAAGTGTGATATTTATATATATATTTTCAAAAAACAACGATAGGTACTAACATTTTTTTTCCCCAAAGATTTATCATGTCCTACGTATATATTGAATGAACTAAGAATAAATGACACACACACACACACTACATAACACACACAACACACACAACACACACACATCACACCACACACACAAACACACACCATTACACCAAACAAATTCATGCATAACTCGATCTAAATATATAATCCCAGACGAATAAATGCAAACATAACAAAGTTTTAACTCAAGACTAACATAAAAATAAAAATTTTATCCTGACATAACTAAACAATACAGTATCTTTGAATACATATCAGCCTGTAAGCGTTTAGTTTTTACTGATTTTAAGCGAAGTAAATCAGTAATGTCAGTGAAATCGCAACCAAACCCATCCCTGCAGTTTCCTACCCATCACCCCGCTATGATCTATCGACCTATTGATTCAGGTCATATTTCGAGTACATTTTGGATAGCAACAGGTAAAAGACCGTATTATCTAAGTAATCAAATCCCTTTCCAAGTGGCCGATGATCTATCCAAGATACCAACAATCTTGAACTACTGAATTGACACTATCTTCATCAAAGTGTCAATGCGTCTGAGTATAACGTCAATTTGAAGCTATGAATACAGCGTGACATTAGCAAAATTGTCCGGGAACCTGAAAACATTTTACTCAACATAATAAACTTAAACCTAGGCCTCATGTTTTCTAACACATCATCGTCAGGTAACCACACGTAATATCTTAACTCATAGCCTTTCTCTACCAAGCGTGTTAAT
>JABUQX010018231.1:0-27500 GCA_015478945.1 Trachelipus rathkii
GGAGGAGAAGATAAATTTGCCTTTTTTGAATACATCCATCACCTCTTCTTCTCCCAATCATTTATTCCTCTGACATTCCATTACCCATACGATCATACAATTCGCCAAAAATTTAGAAGCGCGTTTACGGCTAATCACGATATTCTCTGAGGCTATGCATCAGATTCATAGCAATGAAGCAAGAATATGGTGGTAGTGGCGCAGCAATCCCAACTATCCACGTTCGCGCTTAATGCGCCTTCTACCGACACCGCAGGACTACTACGATTGGCTATTCTTTCTCCCTTCCATGCAACATAGGGATATGATAGTATGGATGTCTGTCGTGTTATCGTAGAAGAGGGGTGGTACTTTAAGTATTGTATTGATATTGGGCTTCTTTTTTAATGATGTTCCTGAGGATGAGTGTGTAAAAAATATGAATGAACGCAAAAGAGATAGGCGCACCATTAAAAAATGGGAGGTAATTTAAACGCTTCGAGTATGCGTGTACTCTTCCTCTATAATATATCTATATATATATATACATATATATTTAATATAATTATATATTATATTATATTATATTATTCTATATATATACTATATATATATATATCTATATATATATATATATAATATATTATATATTATATCTATATATATTATACTTATGGATTTTTTCATCTCACCACTCACGGGCAAAGCCCTATTCATGGAGGAGTTTGATGCACCTCAGAGGGTATTCCGTCAACTTGACTTAAATTATGCAGATGAGTACAGACGCCATCCGGGCTTTAAAGGTATGAGATTACATTCAGCTCAGAAACACAGTAAGAGAAAGAATTCACAGAAACAGAGGCTAACATATATATATATACATATATATATATTATATATTATATTCTATATATATATATATATATATATATATATATATAATATATATATATATATATAATATATAATATAATATATACTACTATATATATTATATTCTTCTTCTCTTTCTCATCTTCCTTATATTTTCCTCAAGAATGGAGTAAGTGTGCGTCGGACTGGCACGGAAAAGATAAAGCATGTAATATGAACATGAACACAAGTCGAAAGAATAGCCCAGCTTTACCGCCCCCCATCAGTACAATTTAATTAGTGAGAACTCATTCGCAGTCAAAAGTATCGTTCGTACAGGCGGCCAGGACTTCGTGAAGCCCCACTTCGGTATATGGTCAAATGTGGGGTGGTTCATCCCTTGGCCAGCTGGGCCACAACCTACCCCTGCACATATCCCCGCCATTCCATCTGTTATACACCTTTATTCTCTGCCTCTATCATAACTCAAATTCTCTCTTCAACATTCGTTATACTGACTCAATCCACTTTTCTTTCGGTCTCCCACGTCGTTCAACAACACTCGCTCACTATACATTCCGGCTACCAGCGATCTATCTATTCATCGCCTTTCATAGACCAAACCATCTCACATACTTTCTCTTTAACCCTGTTCATTTACACTTGCTTCATCACCACACACTCTCTAATAAGTTCATTTCTCACTTTATCAAATATTCTTTCTCACACCTATGCCACACGCCCTAAGATTGTCCTATCTGAAACCATCATTGAACTTTATGATTTTCTTCCTTTCTTCGCTTTCTCTTTGCCGCAAGATTGGGGGTAAGGTGCTGTCCACAATCGGAAAAGAAAAGCAGTATGAGAAAATGACAAAAGTTGTCGAAAAGAAAGCCAGCCTTACTGCCCCCTCTGTCCCATCAATTAGTGAGAATTCGTCACAGACATAAAATCCCCCCTAGAGCTTCATGGGACCGCGACGGACCCTCAACATGGTAAATCGTCAATGTAGCGGTTCATCCCTTGGCCCAGGTGGCCACAACCATGCCCCCATTCAAAACCCCGCCATTCTCTCCCTATTATGCAACTTTATTCTCGCTCGCCTCTGTCCAAACTCACATTTCCTCCTCCAGGCATTCACCGACTCAATCCACCTTTTCTCTCGTCTCCTCAGCCGGGTCGTTCCCACAGCACTCTCCACTATTATCACTCCGTCCTTTAACCAACGACTTTCATTCATTCCTTTCCACTGACCCAAACGCTCTTCAGATACTTTCATTTATTCTCTCATTTATCCCCTTTCTTCCCACCACACACCCTCTAATACATAGGTTCATTCCTCACTTTATTAATTCTTTTCACACCTAGCATTGCCCTAAGATTTCCATTCTAACACATTGAACTCTTAGATCTATCACTTCTTATTCAGACTCATAAGTCTCACTACCTATAGACCCTACAATAACACTAGGTAATCACATACGCCTCATGTTAAGACTCTAGCGCACTTCAAGACTAGTCCTTTACATTCACCAACGATTTAATTGCACTCAGCCACCTTCATGTCGTACAGCATTATTTCCTACATACACTTGCATCTAGAACTCTTCCTGGCCCATCCAAGCACATGACCACTAAATATTTTAAACTCAGACACTTTGCTCCAGCTGCTCGATCATCTAACATAACTAGACACTGAGGACTGTCCTCACCTCACAACTGTAAGCTTATTCTTATCTATGTTTCCTTTCAAACGCCTCCTTTTAACCTATCCCTGCCAAATCTCTCTACCCAATCCTCTCAAACTCTCTTACAGATTCCGCCACACAGAACCCAAATCATCGCATAATAATAGGTAGGGCACTCCTCCACTCCTGCCAAATCTCTCATCATTCTAACACCATTTCCCTGCTCATCCCCACCTCGAATTCTTTCTACATACCCCATCCATATACACATTGAATAGCTCATAGAGACATCAACACAACCCTTCTCACCCGGCTATTAATCTCCTAAAAAAAATCATCGCAATTGACACCTATTTCTTCTTTACATCAACCTTCACACTATCGTCCATTATCATACTTTTGATTCCATTCAGAAGCCTACCACTAATCACCTATAATCACTAATCCTGCCATAGAAGCTCAACACTAATATTAATCCTATCATACTCCTGTTGTAAATCCATAAATAAATATAATGTATTCTTCTTCTCCCTCATTTTCTCCAATCATTATTTCAATGTAAATGATTTGATCCACACATCTCTTATGCCACTCCTCAAACGCACTCTTGTTCTTAGCACCAAACCAGTCCCTGCGAGTCACCTCGACGTCACTCTGTCAATCAAAAATACAGCATATACCTCTCCACAACACTCAATAAAATCTTATTCCCCTATAATTTCTTCAATTCCCCTTTTCTCCTTACCCTTATATATGAGGGTAACTATTACCCGGTCTCTCTCAATCCTTGGAACTATATCCCTCGCCTAAACGCTTTATTACAACCAATCTTACCAAAATCCATCATACACCATCTACGCCTCCGCTCTTCTTGATCATTTCAATAGTAATTCCATCTATATAACAGCAGATTTACCATTCTTCAACTTTTCTCACACCTCTACCCATTACTCCTCCTTACTAATGAAACCTCATTCCCAAAAATACCTATTCCTTCTTGCACCATCAAAACCACACACATCACTACTCCTGACATAGAGCTTGTTAATGTATTGTGCAGGATTTCGAAAGTGTTCTTTCCACACTCTCCTCATCATACATTTTATCAGTTACAAAAGCCACCATCCCTATTTAATCATTCTAACAATTCCCTTACTCATTCTTAAACCTTTGGTCGCTTCCTTCCGAAGAGCTTCCTATTCCTTTGTAAGTCTCATTCATCCTCCTTCCGGTACGAGCTCGTACGTATATATCTATATATATATATATATTATAATATACTTATATATATATATATATATAATATATATATATATATATATACTTATAATATATATATATATTATATATATATATATATATATATATATTATATATATATTATATAATATCTAATAACTATTATATATATATATATATACTATATATAATTATATATAATAATATATATATATATATATATATATATATATATATATATATATTATATATATTATATATATATAATATATATATATATATTTATTATATACTATATATATATATAATAATATAATATATAGTATATTTTCGTTTTTATAGTTACTTTAAACAATTGTGATGGTAATCCAAACCAGCTGAATTGCTGTCGCCTTTTAGATGTTTGTGATTTTAAGTAATTCCTACTCGTCCTACTTCCATGTTTGTGCTCCTTTCACTCCATCCCTGACCTCAGATTTTCCCACCATGTATTCCGGTGCTTAGAAGTACTACAGCGACAGTGTCTTACACCCAATGTTACCACTTCTTAAACCATCCAATATAGCATTCTTATCTCAAGGACAGAGTGGAGGAGGTGCACGTCGGAAATACCCTGAAAATCGAGATCGAGACACCAATACCGATGATGAAGGTACTCCTTGTTAAAAGATTTAAAATAGTCCTTTATTTTACGTATTTAACTTAGAGAAACATGGCATTATTCCGTATATTTATATTTTTCTAGTTGAAAGATTTTTTAGCCCCATTGGGAAGATGTATTTCATAGCATAATATTGACAATTTTCATATTTTTAACACTTAATAAATAATTCTTAAATGATTTAGAAAATATATAATATGAAACGTTTCAATAATATAATCAAATTACAACCAAACATGGGAATTGCCTCGTTAACTCTTGATAAAATATATCATTGGAAGCATCTCAATAATATTTTCAAATTATCTCCAAGCGTAGGAATTATCTCGTTAACATTTTCAGATAAAAATTTTTGATCAGCTTCGTTTTGGGCTTAGATAGATAGGAAAATAAATTTTTCATGCTACAGATTTGTTACCTATGTAGTTGAGGCTAAAAGTTAAAAAATAAAAAAGGGAGCAACATGTCAGGGGATGCAAATGTGTGCCAAATGATTGCATTTTTTTCTCTTGCGCCAATTACTTGTACTCGTAACAGATAAAAGGTAGGCCTATGAGAAAATTATTTTAAGAAGAGTATAAATAACTTCAAAGCTCCCAGGAAAATTGTGCTTCATATAGGAGTCGAGTATGTTTATTAAATTTATAAACATATTTGAAAGTTGCTTTATGACTTATAATCTTGTCATTCCTTTATAGAAATCATTCAATTGGAACTGTGATTCAATTTTCATTGATCTATCAAATTTTTTTGAACGTTTTATTTTTCGATTTCATCCATGAAAACTTTGTTTGGTAATTGTCGGATTTTGCAAAGTACAAGATTTTTTTTTTTTTTTTAAATAAGTAAAAAAAAAGATGTTATTTATTACTGGTATAGAAATGGTTCAGTTTTTAATATTTATAGCTTTATACTTTTACATTTTTTAATATTTTTGAAATACTAGATTTTTTATTTTCGTTTGCTGTGTTATTTAAATAATAAATGAATAACAGTGATGAATAATTGGGGTTGTTTTAGGTTCTTTAACTACCGACGTTTTGTGCAAAGGTTTACCCATAATTATCAGTGTAATAGCTGAAATATAAGCTATAGTTTTTTATATTTTTAAATTTAACACAAAAATATAAAACCAAAAATATATTCAAAAAACTTAAACCTTCATATCGATTATTATAACTAGTAACAAACTCATTAAAATTTGAAAAACAGACCGTGAAGAATAAATTCCTAAATGAGAGAGAGAGAGAAAATTTTCATAAATATAAATTTTTGGTACGACATAGAAAAACTTTTGTGCAATTTCTGGATGAAGTAAAAGTTGTAGGAGTTTCGAGAATTTGATGGTGTGACGGTGATTCCTGAAATTAATGCTCATGTAATGAATTGCATGTGAACAATCTGGTTAGTCCAACGTTTATGGATTTAAGTTTAATGGAAAGAATGGAATATCATGCCATACCAGCCAGAGGGAATAGCTTTTACAGTACGCTCTGCCCCTTCATGAGGACCCTCCCGCCGAAACTGCATCATTTCAAGGGAAATCGAAGAGGTCCGATCATTTTGCAATAGTCAAATTCCAAAAGTTTCTCCATTCGCCAATGTTAAGGGTCCCTTCCTGGGAAGATTTAAAGATATGAAGCAAGATACAGGGTAAAGAAGTTGGTCGTAGGATCACAGAGGAGAAAAGTTTAACTATAAGACAGAGTGTTTGAAGTAAGGGATGTTGGGCTTATCTCCAAGACGATCATTGTGGATACAAGTAGGGAGCTACTCTACCATATTCAGAACTAGAAGAAATTAAGTCAATTCCAGTAGTGAACCTTGAAATCAATTGGTGTTGATTTCCAAGAAAATCGATGTAGAAAATGCTCTTTTTGTGAAGTTTAGATAGTCGAAAATTTAGAATTGGCAGCAGATTTTGAGCAAAGGTTTAATAATCCTGTTTCATACAGTCTGATGCCAATGACTTTCATTTTCAAAACATTTATTTTTAATTAATTTTAAAAAAAAAATCAGTTCTAAATTATTTAAATAACACAAACTCGGAATATAAAAGAGAGAACAAACTAAGGCTACCGATTTTTAATATTGTACAAGAAATACAACTAATTTTTTTTATATTGTATGATAGAAGCAACGATCGTGAAAAAATTGTGAAGTAAATATTATTTATTTTTGTTTTCTTGAATCAACTGAAGACATTTGCAGCGCTTCCATTCTAAAACTTTAAAATTTTTATTAAAAAGATAAAGAGTTGCAATAAAATCTTTCGGCTACATCAAAGTTAGTGAGAGAGATCTATAGTGAAGAACATATATCACTTACGACTTACAAGTCTTCACTTCAAAGTTACTGTAACGATGACTAGAAAAAAAAGTTTCAGAAACATATCGAAGCCGTTGTCAAAAATGATGTGGCCTTAACTTTATTTTCAGTATCAGCTTCTCAAGACCCATATGGAGAAATGATTCTTAAACTTGAAGTTTCTCTAGAAGACAAAATATTAAAAGTCTTAGTAAGTGAAGTCATGAATATAATGGAAGAACTGGAAATTTTTATGGAGATGATCATGTTCCTTAGTATGGGAGCCGCCACTTGCCATAAAGATAACTATTTGAGAATTCAACAAGGGTTGGATGTTCAGGATAGTAACTCGACACTCAGCAGAAAATAAAAAAGTGGCGTAAATGGAGTAGTGTTTGAATGCCGGTCCTTAATTCTCGTATCTGAGAGTACATGATTGCACACTAGCTTAAAATTTTTAAAATTATAATGTGTGTGAATTACGCGTGATATATAAAGGAAGAAGGACGGAGTGCATGCTTGACACTTTAAAAATTAGTTGTAGAAAATAGGCAGGCAGGTATCAGCATTGTCTCCTTGCTAGTGTAAAAGCTACTTTAATTCCTCTAGCTCCCCTTTAAATTATAGTTTAATCATTACGATTCTTTTCCCAGGAAAAATATGCAAATGAATACCATTTGCCTTTTAATGCTCTTCCGTCATTAGATTTGATTTCATGTTATGGAAAATCTTTAAGTAGAGCTAGGAAGTAAAATTAAACGAGATGAAAATTGCTTTAAAACTGAGGTTCTTGACCTTTTCTGGCCACGACCCAAAATCAACAAGATCAACATCGCGACCCGTAGGTAGGTTTTAAAATTCAATTTGCACACATTTTCACGTTTTACATGTGTGATTTTAAACTCAAAGATTCAAAATTGAAAAAAAAACATATATTTTTTCTGGAGAAAGTACGACGACCCATATGTTAAGTACTCCTGCTTTAAATGGAGAGAGAGAGTATTATTATTCATCAGCTGTCCATTATTATTAATGAGAAATGTCTATTGGTATATCCTTATATATTACCGGCATTTTTTATATATATCTTTGTAACCTCGATTGTGATGATACTGTTAACAGTTAAGATAAATAGTGAGTGAAGGCAATCACCAGTTGTATATTCTGACCTTAAATTCAAAATAAAAGTTATCTGGAATTTCGAATTGACCCTTCACAGGGTGGTAATTTTTTTTAATGTTTTGATTTTGCTTATATAATATGATTTTTAATTTGATGAATAGTAATTCAAGTTTACCCTATATAGCGAGGCCGCGCATATCCTTTTACAAATTTTGGTAGGTTTGTGAATAGGATGAATTTCTCGAGTTGTGGTTTATAAGTGAGGATGCAAGGCAGTCGAAGATGTATAATTTGTCTTTTTAATTTTTTGTGGCACTCTGGGTTAAATTTTTACTATCTGGATCTAGTAACTGGTCAAATATTTTCATATAAAAATTTTACATGCATCACTGCTCCAATATAGCAGTAAAGTGCAATGTATATTTTTCTGGAATTGAGAGTAAAAACTATTCCAATTTTTTTTAACTAAAACGTATGAAAATGTTTTTTAGCGACTCCGAGTGGTACTAACCTAATGTCTTTCTTACATTAGAATGATTTTTTTAAAAAATATATATATATAACATATATATAACGCGTAACGTAATTTTCTCTAAAATTTTAAATTTAGCACTTATGTTACGGTTCTCTGGGACTGCAGTATATCGTAGAAGAAAAAAAAAGAAAATATTTTATTAAGGAATCCATCGTTGATGTACTGAAAGAAAACGGTTATGCTACCACTGCAAAGGGGTGATGAGGCGGAGTACAAACTAAAGAAAAAGTTAAAATATTAAGTAGGAACTATGAAGTTGTTTTGGGGAATTCAGTTCTTAAAAGAAACCTGAAAGTAAATCAACGACGACAATCTGAAGTAGAAACTGGTTTATTACATTATCAGAAAATATTTGAATAATTCGAGAATAAATGTGGAGCAAGGGAAATAAGTAATTAATATAGTTCAAAATACATTTGTGAAAAACCGCATGAATGTATAGTGCAATGTAAGGTAGGAAAGGGATGAGGTAACAGTTTGCACGAGAGAATATAATCGTACATTGTTTGCTTGAATAATAAAATTTCGAGTTTTATTTATATTTATTAGGTGATAAAATAAGTGAGAAAGGGTGCAATGCTATAGTGAATTCTCCCACTCAGCAAATCATACCTTCAGATAACATAAAATGTTATTTGATTGTGTATCATTTTAAAAATAATTATTTTACATAACTTGTATCTATTATATTTATTTTCGATTAAGTCTGGGTTTTAATATTTATAGGTTTAAAGGGAAAAAATTTTAAAGGTTCTTTATTTTTATTTTTTTTTCACTATTTTTACAAATATTTTTTTATGACCAAGAACTAATTTTGTAGTGTTTTTATTATCATTTTCAGCATTATATATATATATATATATATATATATATATATATATATATATATATTATAGTATATACTATGATCTATATATATATATATATATATATATATATATATATATATAGTATATATATTAATAATAATATATATATTATATAATTTATATTATATATATATATATATTATATTATATATTTATCGGGCGATCCTACACTCGTGCTAATAGCATTAGTTTTATTAATTATGAAATAGGATTCGGTGGCCATTGTATCTTAATGGTTATGATAAAATGCTCTTATTTTTTTGTGAAAATAGGTCATCTTAAAGAATACAACATAATACAAATGAAGATTATGTAAAATTTAAACAAAAAGTGTAAGAACTAAGAATCATCGCCATTGAATAATTTTTAAATCAAGTCATGTTACTATGTTCTTAATGCACATTTCGGCTAAAAAAAAATAATATATTTAAATTCTAATATCTGAATTTGAAGAGAAAATAATAGAGGTACTTCATTATAAAACCAATTATAAGGTAAAGAAAACTGTAAACTATGGATAACTCAAATATCTCATATAATAATTATTTTGCTAATTTATATATATATATATATATATATATAACACTATAGTATATAGTATACTATAATATACTATACTATAATATATATATTATATATATATTATATATATATATGTATATATAGAGAGAAGAGAGAGAGAGAGAGAGCGAGTGAAGCGTAGAAGACACGGAGTAGTGAAAAAGTTGCTGGAGTCGGCCGCTGATTTATTATTTATATTATTATATATATATATAATATATTATAATATATGATATATATTATTATATTATTATATATATATATATTATATATATATATATATATATATATATATATATATTATATATATATTATATATATATGAACACTTCTCTGTGATATTCTTCTTGTCTTCAGCAGTTACATTCTTATATTATATAAACATTTGTTGATAATTATAATAAAAACTTTTAATAATTTTTTTTCCATTACCCTTTTCATCCTTCAGGAAAAATAAGGAAGAAATTTTGCCTTTCTATGTAGAACAATGAGGAATAACATTTGTTTATACCTCGTATGTTACTGAATATCTGCAAAATTTACATATTGGGGAAAACTTTTATTCCTTTATAAAAGGTAAATGGCAATATAGCTTTCATATTCTTTCGGAAGTTTTTGTCAATGTATTTTGTTATTGCTAGACCGTCTTATGATTTTCTCAATAATATTAATTACAGAGCTTAAAAATTAAAAAAATCTAATGTAAAAAATAACTGATGAATTAATGAATTCATTTTCCAACAAACCGTTCATAATTTTTCTTTAATGGTGACGTCTACACAGAATGCTGTTAAAAATCGAAGACCTAAAAAGCTAGAAATGTTTTCATTCCTGTAACATAAAAGCCAAAATTTCAACTTGGCGGGGGGGGGGGACTTTTTAAAGCCTCTTTCTACGAGTTTAACTTTTATTACTGTAATTAAGATAACTAGATAAAATCGTTTAATTTTTACAAAGTACTGGATGAATTTTTAAAGAAATTTGTGAAGTTGTGAACTTTATGGAAGTCCGTATCTTTTTAAAATTAAACAACCATTTATAAATAAGGATTCGAGAATTTTTCAAATTTAAAATGGAAATGGAAAAGATATTAAATTTTGGTCAATGGTTAGGAAAAATTTAGAATCTATATTAAAAAAAAAGTTTTTTGCACTAATAAATTCAAGTAGAGTTACATCTTCTTAAAATTACCTTCATAAACTAAAATCCAAAGCTTATTAAATTTTATAAATGATTACAATTTAATCTAACTAAATAGCCAATAAATAATTGGACAGTTTTATACAGCTTATAACCATTATAGTAGTGCTCTATGGGCACATGACTTAACTTCAGAGTTTAAATTTTTAATTTAAAAAAAAATTATGGTAAGAAAATAATAGGTCAGCGAAACTAGTATAGTAGAATTATGGCAAGCAATTTATTACATTAACCAAGTTATATATTAAAAAATCTTAAATATTCCATCTAGTAAACTCTTGCTGCAAAAGTGGTTTACTTTTAACTTTATATAATTTTCTTTTACCTTTTTAAAATATATTTGCCGGGAAATAATTAATCTAAGAGCTCCATTTTGTTTACCAAGGTCCTTTCAATTTCTCCATATTAATTATTAAAAATAGCGAGTCAAGTGAGTGAGGGGCTGATTGTTGAAGAACGAGGTGTATTTAGAAGTGGTAGAGGATGTGTAGAACAAATTTTTACATTGAAGCAAATGAGAGTGAACAACAAATTGAATTAATATTTTATGGACTTGCAACAGGCGTATGACAGGATTAATAGGGAACTCTGTGAGGTGTTCGTGGTAAGCTTCTGTATGGAATCAAAGTTATTATATCAATAGTGACGCCTGTGCTAGTATAAATATGAGTTGAGTGTGAATGGTTAGTATTAATAGTGGAGTGAGACAGATGTGTTATGTCTCCATGGCTACTTAACTTGTATATGGAAGGGGTGAAAGAATTAAAGGTACAGATGGCAGGGGAGGGTGTTAGACTGATGGAGAATGGAAGAGAGTGGAGGGTGCCCCACTTACTGTATGCTGATGGCATGATTTGGTTTTGTGTGGAGAATCGGAAGAAAGTTTAAAGAGGATTGTAGAGGGGTTTGAAAGTGATTGTAGATAAGAGTAAGGTGATGGGGTTAGGTGAGCAGAGTCCACAGTGTGAAATCATTCTGGATGATGGGCAACTGGAACAAATATTTGAGTTTAAATATTTAGGCGAGGGTATAGTTCCGAGGGATTGGAGGAGAGCAGTAATAGTACCCTTATATAAGGGTAAGGGAGATAATTGAAATTAGTTTATTGAGTGTTGTGGGAAGATATATGCTGTATTTGGTTGAAAAAGTGCGTCGATGATCTGCAGAACTTGATTGGTTGAATGATACAATGTGTTGAGTTTAGGAGTGCGTAGATGATGTGGTGGATCAAAATCTTTACATTGATTAACAAAATGATGAGAATATGAGGAAGAAAATAAAATTGTATTTAGGTTTTATGGATCTGCAACATGGCGTATGATAGGGTTAATTAGGAAGCTCTATGGCAGGTGTTAGTGATATATGGTGTTGGTGGTAGATTTTTCTGAATGGATATCAAAAGTATGTAGACGATAGTGAAGCGTGTTAAGAACAAAGTGTGTCAAAAGTGATTGGTTAGTATTAATACGCGGAGTGGGCAGGGTTTGGTGTTCTATGTCTCTTGGTTTTCAATTGTATAATTGGATGGGGTTAATGAAAAGAATTAGCGGTGGGTGGTGGCAGGAAATTGGTTAAATGGATGAGATGAGAAGTAGTGGAGGTGAATACCTATTATTGCCGGATGCAATTTGTTTTGTGTGCGAATGCCTAGAGAGCTGGGTGAGGATTTGGTAGATTGAGATTTGGCATTCGTCTCTGTAAAAGGGGGGGGTTTGATAGTAAACGTAGATAAAGCAAGGTTATGGTTCCTGAGTGAGGACAGTCTCAGTGTGAAGTTATGTTAATGATGAGCAGCTGAACAAGTGTCTGAGTTTAATATTTAGGGTATATGTTGAATGAGAAGGGAACGGATGATCAGAGTTGTAGTAGAAAGTTGTGAATGGCAGGAAGGTGCTGGTGCAATTAAAATCGTTGGTGGCTGTAAAGGGACTAGTCTTGAGTGCGCCTGGGTCTTACATGAGGTATGTTGTTACTTGTGTATGTATAGTAATGAGACCTATAGTCTGGAATAAGAAGTATAGATTCTAAAGTTCAATGTGTCAGATTGACAATTTTAGGGCATGCTAGGTGTGAGAAAGAATTGATAAATGAGGAAGAACTTATTAAAGAGTTGTGTGTAAATGAAAAGGGGTAAATGCGAAATAAATGAACGTATGTGAGATGGTTTGGTCATGTGGAAAGGATGACTGATAGTCGTCTTGTTAAGCGGATGTATATGTGACGAAGTGTGTTGGGAAGCCAACCGCTGGGAGACGAAGAAAAACTGGATTGAGTCAGTAAATGAATGTCTGAAGGAGATAAATGAGAGTTTGGCAGAGGCGAGAATAAAGGTGCATGATAGGAGAGAATGGCGGGGTTTTGTGAAAGGGCATGGTTGTGGCCCACCTGGGCCAAGGGATGAACCCTTGCACTGACGATTTACCATAGTGAGGGCCGTCGCGGTCCCGTGAAGCTCTAAGGGGTGGAATTTTCTCCTGTCTGCGACGAGTTCATCATCTAATTAATGGACAGACGGGGCGGTAAGGTTGGGCTTTCTTTTCGACTTTTGTCATATTCTTCTACTGCTTTTCTTTTCCGATGCATGTAACGCACCTTAACCCCAGTCTTGGGGAAAAGAGGAATATGAAGAAAGGAATATTTAGGCTACATGTTGGATGAAAAAAGAACGGATAATATTATAAAGTGTAGTAGGAAAGTTGAGATTGGTGTGGAATAAGAGGTATAGATCCAAGATGCAGTCTGTTCAGATACATGATCTTCGGGGCGTGAGAAGAATTGAAAAAATGAGGAATGAGCTTTTTAGGGAGTTGTGTGGTGTGAAGAAAGGCGTGAATGAGAGAATAAATGAGATTGGTTTGTCATATGGATGATGGTCGGTTGGTTAAGCGATGTATACTAGAGGTGAGGGTGTTGGGAATCGAATGGCTTGGGGACCTAAGAAAAAGTGGATTGAGTAAGTAAAAGGAGTGTCTGAAAAACACCACATTGGGGGTATGTGGCAGTGTTGTGAAACCCTAGGGTGAATATTTTGACTGCGACGGGCTCGAAATTAATGGCATGAAGGAATAGTACGAGGGGGGAGGGGGTATATTCCTTTCTATTTACGTAATGTTCATCTACTTAACTATTCTTTTTCCGGTGTAGTTGCGCACCTCATCCCCAATCTGGGGTCAAAGATAAAAATATACTTGAACAATTTTACCAAAAATAAATTACACTGAATATGCCATAAGAAAGTCAAGGTTTGAGGAATTTTATTAATTTTATTAAAATACTTTTCTCTATTTGAAATTAAATTAAAAACCAAATGATTTTAACAATTACAGCTGAAAATTATTAGTATTCACAATTTTATGAAAAAGGCTAAATTGGTCCTAAAATAAATACTAATTTTATATATATATTTATATATATTATATATTATATTATATTTATTATATAGTTAAGTATATATATTATATATATATATATAGTATATATTCATAATATATACTATATATATATATACTATATTATAATATTATATATATATATATATATACTAATATAATATATATATATATATCTATATATAATATATATATATATATATATATATTAGATACTTTATAAGAATATTCTGCTTTGAGATGGAAGGTGCAAGTATTGGTTGTCAATTATAGCTGCAATTTATAAAGATTTTGTACTGAATACTCCAACACCACACATATACCTCATACCATAACAAACAAGTACAGCATCAACAAAATTCAAAGAAAAAGTCTAATTTTTAATTGTCACACAACATTTTAAACTTTTTTTTTTTTTTTATTTTGACGAATACTCAACATGTTTCTATGACAGAGGCTAGAAAATCCTATTTCAATTTGAAATCGATATATTTTTAAAATTTTTAACTACTTTTCAAAATATATACATCTAAACTATAAATGTCACTAAATGTAATATTAGGTTCCACGAAATATTTTATTTTGAATATTATAAATTGCTTGGTCAATAACACCAAAGGTTTGTTCCTGAGTTTGTATTTCTTTAACTTTCTTTGGATTTTTAATTTTGTTAAGTTTGGCATAGTCATAATAATGAACTAGTCTGGTTAATTCTCGGATTTTTGCATCTAACCTTTCATTGGTAATAACTAATTCATTAACTTTAGTTTCCAAATCACTTAAAAAGTCCTGCTCAGCCTTTTCTTTTGATTTTTCATTTGTTGTTTGACGTCTATATTCAAATGCTAAAGCTCCGACAGCAATTGCAAATATAACACCTTCACCTGTACACACACAAAATATATATATATATATATATATATATATATACTATTATATATATATATATATATTATATATAATATATATATAATCTATATAATATATATATATATTATATATATATATATATACTATTATAATATAATATATGATATATAATCGTATAATGGAATGGATGATGATAGTCGGTTGATTAGGCGGATGTATAGTGGTGAGTGTGCTTGGAATCGACGGGTGGGAGAACGAAGAAAATGTGGATTGAGTCAGTACGAAATGTCTGAAGGAAGAAAGGAATGGGAGTTTGGCAGAGGCGAGAAGAAAGGTGCATAATAGGAGTGAATACTGGTTTTGGAGGGGTAAGTTTGCGGACCTATCATAGATGAACCTACATTGATAAGATACCAACATTGAGGGTCTCGCCGAGTCCTGTAACCCTAGGGCGGATTTTTCTGACTGAGACATGCTCTCACTTAAGAGTATGGTTGGGGTTTTTCCTTTCCACTTACGTCATTCTCTTCTACTTAACGTCTATTTTCGTGTGTGTTAAGCACCCTACCCCATATCTAGTGGGAAACAATCTGAGGAGAAAGAAAGAATATATAATATATATATATAATATATATATATATTATATACTATAATTAATATCTATTATATATATATCTTACGATATAATATATATATATATATATATATATATAGTATATATATATATTATATTTAAATATATAATAATATATTATATTATATATAATATATATAACTATATATATATATATATATTAAATATTATATATATATATATATATATGTGCAACCGTCCGATGGTAGCTCCGCTCATGTATCATATCATTGCGATTATATATATTATATATATATATCTATATATTATAATATATATATATATATACCTATATAATATATATACTTTATATATAATATATATATATCATATATATATATATCTAAATATATATATATATTTTAACGTACTTTATCTCCCTATCAGGCGTAACACGGGGGAGCCAAGAACCGAATTTAAAGCGCTATGCCCAACCAAGCGCAACCAACGTTTTCGCAGTCAGTTTCTAAATTCTTGCTCCCATATCAAGGATCACGACCTCCAACTGCTACGTCGGAGGATTGAACCAGCGTCCTCTCGTATGAGAGCCGGCGACTCAACCTATGAAAGAAATGTTTCGTTCTATATATAGTAATTAAATGAGATATCTTAGTAATATATATATATATATATATATATATATATATATATATATATATATATATATATATATAATTTAATATATAATTTTTTTTTTTTTTATATAAAATTAATATCTAGAAAATATATATATATTAGGCTATGTATTACAACTGTTTTTATTTTTTTAATGTAAAAATTCCGTAAAATTGATAAGACAAATCAAGATTTTAAAATATATAAAGCAGATTACGGATTTGCGTGAAAAAAGTTGCCCCAGGCTGCCAAATAAAAATATTAATTTTCTGCTTTAATAGGGCAAATTTCATATTGATGTATTTCACATTCCTACGTATACAAATTTATTTGTAACTGATAAATTGTTTGGATCTTTACCCTTTATCTGATTTTATGGTTGAAGATGCCAAGAAATAGGAAATGTGGCAACTCATGTGAGTGCTTGAATCAAGACACATATTATCGTCAAGATGAATCAGTGTACAGAACTTGAAAATTAGTGTTGAATTTGCTATTTTGAGAGGTGGATGTGAGCCTTACGTTACGTTATGCAGCTTGAGTACCAAAATTTGGTTGTTTATATATTGTATTTTATGAGTGATGAAACTTTGGTTATGTGAAATGTACAAAGAGTTTGAACATGTTTTCATTGTGTTGATTGTAGTATTTACAATAGCTGTAGAAGCTATTATCTAACATTAAATAAAATGAATAAATAAACTTAAAAGCATGCGTAATATTTAAATTTTTATAAATTAAAGGTTTTTATTGGTTTTTATCTTCTTTTCAGATTAACTCCTATAATAAATAGTATATTTGTAGTCTAATTCAATAGTTTAGTCTAATACATATAATGGCTTATTTTAACTCGAGTCAAGTCGACAAGAATGCTAAAATTTGGACAAAAAAAAAGAAGACATAAAAAAAAATTTGCCAAGAATTGAAATTTTCAGATTACCTTTTTTTTAAAAAAAAAAAAAGATGTTCTAGGTCTTTATCATACACTACTTGAAAAGAAAAAAAGCTAAAATTATTCTTGAAGTTATTTCTGTGGAAAAATTGTTTTCCCATGCTTAGTGAGCAGGAAGTCATTGTTCGTATTAATAAATTAATAAGAGAATATGAAAAAAATCAAAGATATCCAAAAGAAGAATTTAAAAAAAAAATTAAATACTGTATTTGACATTACAAAGCCAGAAGGCCAATGGTTGTGTGAAGAAGACAAGAAACTATATTAAAAAAACGGATTGAATCTGAAGGAAAAATAAGCTATGAAACACATAAACCTGCTCCAATTTCATCAATTCATCCATCAAAAAGGCAGAGATTCGCTCATAGAGAAACTGAAAGTGTGCCACATTATGATTTAATAGATGACAATTCAAGCACTTCCATCACAAATTCTGATACCAGTTCTGATGAAAGCGTTTATGAATATTCCTCTAAAACAAATCAAAGATTTTCTACAGCTGTTCCTATCAAATTAGTTACTGAACTATCAGTTTCAACTCATAAGGCATTAAAAGTTTGTCAAAGTCTTGCAAAATGTGGGATAGATCTGACAACTCCTTCCCAGTCTGTCATATTCAAACGTATGATTAGATGCCCTTAAGAGCAAAAATTGAAAATCACAAATATTCTTATAGAAGAAAAAGATTATTGCTTGCATTTTGATGGTAAAAGGCTGCCAGAAGGACAAGGAAAAGTAAAGAATAAAGAGGAGTATATCAAGTAGTATGTTTTCAAAGTCCCACGAGAGAAATCAAATTAGGGGTAGTAAGATGTGAAAGTATATTTAAAGGAATAGCTAGTATTCTTGATGACTTTATTGCATGATCTGGCATTAAAATGATAATTTGTGATACTACAGCTGTAAACTCTGGTCATATTAATTTTTATTAATGGGGTTGTAGTTAAGATACAACAGAAAATGTTATACATGGGTCTGAATGTACCTCGGTACATAGGTTGTCAACACCACAATTTGGACAGATTATAAAAATATATTCTCTACTTTTATCTTAATTCGCATACCACAAGTCCTAATTTGAATTATAAATTTACCGATGAAATAACTGAAAGGTATGAGATCTTAGAAGAATCGTATGCTCCAGAGGTAGATATGCCTGTAGTTGACAATCCTGGATAGAGGGATGTTTTCAGGTTACTTTATATTTTATGCTGTGCATTTCGGAAATATAAGGAAAATGACAAATTACCGAAAATAATTTGGAGATCTCTACCATCTATTCATGATGCTCGATGGAATTCCAGAGCAATTTATTCCCTACTACCAAAATGGAGATTAATACTTGAAAAAACAGTTACTTTCATAGCTTATGGTTGGCAGGTGGTATGATTTTCTAACCAAAAATTTAAGAATGAAACATAAAACAAACTTCTTTCAAATATTAAAGAAACTAAGTGCAGAACTGCGGAAAAATGTTTCAAAACTCACTGGTCACAAGAAAATTCTGTTATTGATATAATGCGAGCAAATATTATTGCTAAAAGGGGAATAAAACTGAAGGAAGAAGCATGGAAAACCTGTTAAACTGATAAATGTCTTAATATAAAATTTGTTTAAAAAAACAATTTCTAAACATTATCTACCCTTTAATAAATAGTATTGCACGATTTGTAACTTTTGATATATATATATATATATATATAAATACTATATATATATAATATAATATATATATATATATATAATATATATATATTATATCTACTATATATATATATTATATATATATACTTATAGCTATATATAATCTATATAGTATATTATAACCCGTATATATTATATATATATATATATTATATATATATATATTATATTAATATAATAGTATATCTATAAATAAGTATATATAATATATAATATATATATTATATATCTATATATATATATATTACTATATAGGTATATATATACTATAATATTTTTATATATTATATTATATATATATTATTATTATATATATAATATATATATATAATATATATATTATTATATTATATATATAGTATATTATATATCTATTAGTCAATGTGCAAGACCACCACGCTCACAAAGAAGCGCCACCTGAGTTTGAAAAAATCAACATCATGGGTGGGTCCTGGCATGTACATATTTGAAAGTAAAGAAATTTGGAATGGCGAAATGAATATCATTAAAAAAAAAAAAATGATATCCTCTACGATTACTAAATAGTCTACATTACATAACAATAAACTCATATGTTGTAGAAAGAATATTCGCTTCTGGAGATTACAAGAAAACTAGTTACTACTCAACGTGGGAAGATTCAGATTAGATATGACAATTCTTTTAGAAGTTCTATGAACCACCAGGTAGGAAAAATGACGACGGCCAATAGGGTCAGTTGGGGACAATCAATGAAGATATGTCGAACAGATTTCGGGGTAATGGCGACGGCAAAATGTTGCAAATGGGAAGGAGGTCCCGTGACATGAAGTGGATGTGAGCGATATTGGTGTGGATAATACGTAGGCATGCAAATATCACCTCGTGTACGCTTTCGTCGGTGGACAGAGACCACTCACTGATGCCGGGCTTTTTACTTCTCTTTCGCTCCCACTGATCCTTCGTCCAGTCACTATTGCCAATATGACTCGAAAGCTTTTGTCAGAGAAGGATAGTAATCAGTGATGGGAGGCGGCCTTGTCGAATGGCATCTGGGAGGTACTTGGAAAGCTCCGAAAAGAAGAGGCGGGTATTTTGGTCTCTCTATCGGCGACTTCATTGCCAGTTACTCCTACATGAAGGGGGTCCAACATAAAATGTTTGTTTCTTACAGGAGTGGAGCAGCCGAAGAAATTTTGTACAGCGGATATACCATTGTGTTTTTGGAATAAGGTGTTTTAAGCGCATTGGTAGAGCTTTAAGCGCATCTGAATAAATAACATAAGAGTGTCTTGGTTAATGGAATATAATTCGAGAAAGGAATCATTATAACCTTTAATTCTGCCGTAAAATTGAAACATGACGGCGGGAGGGTATGGAAGAGTTGCGGTCAGGAAAGACCGAAGACGCGCCTACGCCCTGTTTTTATGCGCGTCAGTAAACATTGGAGTAACTTCACCGTGCACGTACGGAGTGAGATACGAATTATCGCTTTAACCAAGGCAGCCAGGTGGCTAGATTTGGAAGATAAGGGCAGGGCAAGCAAATGGTGGGAGCGGCTAACAGCCAAGGTGCGTACTCTTCGTTGTAAGAGAAAGGCAACACCTTTTGCAAAGGGATGTTAAGAACTGTATTTGCAAATGGCCGGTAATTAGGCATTCTGAGGTATCTCCTGCATGAATGCAGTGTCAAGCAGACGGTATGGGTTTGAAACCGAAGATAACTTGTGCACATGATGTATTTATTCCCTTCAAAGAGAGAGTGGCATCACATTGGATTTAACTTCAAGGCTTACCTGGGGGGACGATCGGAAGGCTCCAGTGGAGATACGGATCGCCTCGTTTTGAATGGGATCTAACAGGCGTAGTAGAGTTGGGGAGGCCTGACCATACACTACACAGCCATAGTCAATCTTCAGTTAGACTAGGGCGATATAGAGACGTAAAAGGGGCTTGCGGTCAGCCCCCCAAGATTTAGTTGTATAATGGGATAGGAAATTTGATATTTTTTTTGTCATTGATGGTTATATTTGTATTTAGTACTTTGCCTATTAAAATGTATTGGGGAGGGGGGGGGGGGTCAAAATGTGCAAAAGACTTTTTAATGTCTATTGCTACCAGGAGGGTAAGAGAAAGGGGGGAAGGGGAATTTGGTTAAAACCAGTAAGGATGTGGTGTTAAATGAGTTATTAGGAGGGTGGTTTTTGTCTAAATCCATTTTGTGAGTTTGATAAAGGAATGGAGGGAGATATTCTATTCATGGTTAATTTTTCTGGTACTTTGGGTATTGTAGAGTAATGAAATAGGTTTATACGAAGCAATGTTGTTAGGTGTGAGTTTTTTAGGTTTTTGATAGTGTTGAGTACTTCTAGGGGAGTGAATAGGGGGTTTTCTTGGTTGGTTTTTAATCTTTTAAGTCGTTTAATTATTTATATAGTGCGGGGATTGTGGGTTTACAACTGATTTTGAATGTGACATAATAATATTGCATTGGTTTTTTGGGCTCGGGATTTTATTAGTTTTGCTTACATATATCTTTGTGGGATGGGGTTGGTGGTTGAGTATGTAATGTATGAATTTTTTTTATGGTGCACAATATTTTTTGATGATGGTCTTTTGATTTAGTGTTTCAGAGTATTGTTACCAATTCTTTTTCTGACCCGAGTCAATTAAGGTATTTATTCTATTATTAAGGTTTGTGTGTTTTGATTTAGTTGGTCTGGATTTGGTGTTTGTCTATTTTGTCTGAGGAAATTTCTTGGTTTTATTACGTTGTTTATTTCAGCTGGGATTGAATTTGATTGAATGTGGGATGAATTTTTTGGATACTTTTAAGAATTATTTTATTAAAGTATTGTATTGTGTTGTTGAGTGAGGAAAAGTCAGTCATTTAGAAAGACTCTAGATCCATTTCAATGTTGTCAATGTAAGCTTGCTAATTTGCTTTCGTGTAGTTTATATGTTGTTTTTGAAAGATGTATGAATAGGATGTTTATGTTGGATTGTGATTAGTATTGGGATGTGATCTGAGGAAAGAGCATAAAAAGTTTGCCATGTGGTAACTTGAATGTGTGTGGAACAAAAGGTGATATTGGAGGATGAAGAATTCTGGTTATGTTGTGGAGGTCTTCATGTAGGTTGGCTTCTGTTGCTGAGGATGCTGAGTGAATGTAAATTGTTTATAAGCGAGATGCATCTTGGTTTATGTGTGTAGGTATTAAGCCATGTGGGACAATGTGCACTGAGGTCCCTGGCTAATATCAAGCTATTATTATATTGTGTTAGAAGATAGATTTGGGATATAATCTTGTGGAAAGTGTTGAGATGTGGATGGTGGAATATAAAAATTGATTAGGATGTATGTTATTTATTAACCTGTATTTCTATTGATTGGTAGGTGGTGTTTGGTCATGTGTGTAATTTGTGGTGTTTTGGAATTGGATATTTTTGTGTATGAGTATAATAAGGCTGTTTTGATGAATACTTGTCTTGTCTTAAATTTGAGTAGTTTGCAATTTCAGAGAGGCGAGTATATATATATATATATATATATATATATATATAATATATATATATATATATATATATATATATATATATATATATATATATATATATATATAATATATATATAATATATATATATATATATATATATAATATATATATATATATATAGTAATATAATTAATATATATATATATATATATATATATAGCTATAATATATATATATATATATATTATAATATATATATATATATTATATATATATATATATATATTATATATTATATATATATAATATATATATATATATATATATATATAATATATATATATATACTATATATATATATATATATATATATATATATATAATACTATATATATATAATATATATATATATATATATATATAATATATATATATATATAATATATATAATGACTGAAGAATATTAAATTAGCATAAGTCAAATTTTCATTGATCACTAGTAATGTTAGAATACACTTTATACTTTAGATATAAATTATAATAATATGTAACTTACTTACCTAACAAGCTTGATCCAAGATCAATTGCTGCTTGTTCATTTAACTTCGGAATGGTGCTATTCTCACCAGTTCTGCCAATATTCATTACATACATTTTCATTCTAACCTCAGCCCAATGATAAACTAAAATTATATTATATATATATATATAAAAAAATTATAAATATATATATATATATATTATATTATATATATATATATACTATATATATATATATATATATATATATATATATATAATATATATATATAAATATATATATATATAATATATATATATATATATATATATATTCCAGTATATATATTATATATATATTATAATATAATTATTTTTATATATATATATATATTATTTTAATATTATAACTTATATATTATATATATATATATATATATATATATATATATATATAAATATATATATATATATATATATATATATATATATATATATATATATATTAGGGATGGGCCGGATAGTGAATTAGCCGGATAGCCGGATAACCGGATATCCGCTGGAAAGTTAACCGGAATATCGGCCGGATATCGGATATCCGGCTGGAAGTTAAAGCCGGATACCGGATATCCGGCCAGATCTGTTAATATAGCGTCGGGCGGGGTGACTAAAATAAAAAAAATAAACAAAATTTCTCATCGTGGTAGTACTACAAGTTTTATTTAGATTCTTTAATTCTAGAGAGTTTTTTATATTTTTAAAAAATATATAAATTGGATATAATTAATTGAATAAAAATAGAAATTTAAAATTGAAAAATGCGAGTTTTTTAAACACTTTGTTTTAAATGAAAAGTTATGGACAAATTTTAATTATATTATTTTTTTTTCAGTGTATACAAGTTGGAGTATGTTAGCTTTAAACTGGCAAACTAAAATTTTGTTCCAAACAGCGCATAGTGGTTAAATCGCTGGGCCTAAAACTTGGCCCGATTCACCCCCCCCCCCCATAAAAATTGATGATGGGGGAATTGGGCCACCATTGTTATTCTTTTTTATGTAGCCTATTATTATCGACATTTTTTATTACGTATACCTAATTTAAATATAATAAACCAGTTACTTATATTAGGTAAAATAAATAAAAATTAAATTTTTATATGGAAATATGAATTCAAAAAGTGTCAAAATTTGTCCCACGAATGGGGTGAAATTGGGCCCACATTTTTATTCCTTATTTTATTTATTCTTTATTTTTATTACTTATTACTATTTTAATATAAATACATTTCTATATTAAGTAAAAATTAAAATATAAAATTGAAATTTATACATAAAAGAGGAATTTAAAAAAGTGGCCCAATTCACCCCACAATGGTGGTCCGATTCACGCCTCCAAGGTGAGGCTGAATGAGCTTTATTTAAACTTTAATTAAACTATGATTATTAGAATTACATTATTTTTTTTGTGTGCTTATGACCTACTATAGGGGCTTGATTTTCAGAAAAAAAAAAAATCCAAAAAAGTGTATTAGGGAAGTGGGGAGACGAAGTTATACCTAACACGTGGCCAACGTCCACCCCGCCCGAAGCCTATATCCGGATATATATATAATATATATAATAATATAATATATTATATATATATATTATATATATATATATATATATATATACTATATATATATAAATATATATAATATATATATATAAAATAATATATATATATAATATAATATAATATACCGTATTATTATATATATATATTATAATATATATATATAATATATATATATATATATATATATATTATAATATATATATATAATATATATATATATATATATGGCCAGTCTCCAGGATTAGGTGCCCCTGTATCTAAAAAAAAAACACTATCTACATAAAAACTTAATATATTTTTTGAAATACAGCGTACATTGTAATGCAAGAAACTAAAAAAAAAAAATAATAATAAATTAATTTTAATATGTTACCCAAATAAATTAAAATCGTACGTTTCCAAACTTAATTTAAACATGATACTCATAAAAAATAAACGTTTTCTTATATCTTTTCAATACTTTAGGGGAAACTAAAAATAATGGCAAAAATTAAAAAATTAAAAATAAAATTAAAGTTAAATTAAAAATTGAAAAATTAAATTGCATATAGTTTAGGTTTAGGTCAGGTCAGGTCATCAAAAAAAAAAATAATTTCTCTAGAACATCTATCTATCATAGTGTGTGTGTGTGTGTGTATGAGTGTCATGTGTGTGCGTATTTGTGCGCGCGCGCCGCACGTATGGTTCGCACTTAACATTGAAAAAGAAAAATATTGGGGGACTCATGAACTTTGGAACGCGAAAATTTGGGGGAACGAGAGAATTATCGTACATGAACATTTTTATTATTATTATTACTTTTTTTATCTCACTTTATTTTATTTCTTCCTTCATTTCCTCCATTACATCGCTGAATTCAAAAATGTGTTCAGTGTTTACATACCAATCAAAGTTTTTTTTTAGCATACATGTGACGTACAATCATGTTTGATTGACATATATATATATATATATATATATATATATATATATAATATAATTATATATATAATATATATATAATATATATATAATATATATTAAATTTAATTATATAAAATATTATTATTTATTATATATATAATATATATATATATATATATATATATTTAGTGATGGGAAGATTAATCAAAATTAAAATAGGACAAAGAGACAAAATGTTCAGGAATCGGAATCAAAATCGGAATATTAATAATGATAACGATTCTTGCGATTCTTTGGTATACAATCTGAAAATAATTTGTATTCGATCTTTATGATATTTCAAAGACAATATTATCGAAGTCTGCCGTATTGATTTTTAAATTCAGTTCTTCTTTTATTTAATTAATTAAAGAAAACTGGATTGACCGGCGCATCTTTACGTAGACCTAAAGATATCATGTTAGTTTTTCAGACAGTCATGGTGAGGCAGACAAATTTTTTTTTTCATGTTTATAACTTTCGTTAGCCATGTTATGTAATATGTTTTTATAAATTATATACCCCAGTGAACTCGTAATAAGTGAGCATTGAATATTTTCCTTTTGTAGGACTTGTAATATTGGAGCAATTGAATATAAATGCTATCCTTCGAGTTTCACCTTTTCACGTATCTCACAAAGCATCTAATATAAATGATTGTCTTCAAAATGTTATGGAAGAATTCAATATTCCTGCTAATAAAATTCATGTTATAGTAAGGAATAACGCACCTAATCTGGCTGCAGGAGTTACACAAGCAGGATTCCAGGAATTCCCTTGCCTTTTACACTCTTTGACACTAGTTCTCAATGATGCCATATTTGAACAAAGAGACGGGAAAAAAATATATCCATTTGCAAAAAAAATCGTAGGTCATTTTAATCACTTGCATCAAGCTATGAAGGAAATCAAACTAGAAATAATTTACCACAGCACAGATTTATTCAGGATGTACAAACCAGATGTAATAGTCAGTATCATATCCTTCCAAAAAATTTTGAACAAAAGACGGCTCTCATTTCATTTGCAGTGATCATTCAAAACCTGGATGCTTAGAAACAACGGAAAGTTCTTGAAAAATTGCTAAAAATACTTAAAAATTTTGTTGATTGTACAAATTTATTGAGCCACAAGGAATCAATGGCATCGGCAATAATCCCAAAAATGAAAGTGATTTGAAGTTTTTTTGATAAGAGTCAGAAAAAAAACTTTTTGAGGGACTTGGGTCTACAGTATCAGCATGGAAAAATTCAGTAAAAAATAGATTTAGCATTTACTTTACTGATAAGAATCTTGTGCTTGCTACCTATCTTGATCCACGCTTTAAAACTACATTCCATGAGGATGAATATGACAATAAAAAAGTCGAAGATATTCTTAAGCAATGGATGTGCGAAGATATATTTTGTATAAAGGAAAGGAAAATAGTTTCCACTACTTTAAACCAATCTTCAGATTTACTTCTTCATTTAATCATCAGAATGGGAGAAAAGGTGATACTGAACAATAATAGTTTTAACTTCAGTTTTGAAAAGTGTTTTTCGGAAAATTTAAAGAGATAAAGACTTTAAAAACAGCAAAAGAAAACTCATTCCTAAGGAGAAAGACCATTTATATTGAAAAAAATTGAAGATGTTATAAAAGTAGAAATCAAAGCCCATATAAAATAGGAAACTTAATTAAAAATTCAAAAAAGTCCCTTAAATGGTGGGTCATTCGAAAAAGGTTATCTTCAGCATTTTGGCTGTCCTTGCTAGAAAATATTT
>JABUQX010018231.1:32500-40419 GCA_015478945.1 Trachelipus rathkii
GTCCAAGAAGTAATACATATATATCCTGAAGTTCAAGATGCAGCTCGAATACTGACAGCATTACCAACAACACAAGTCAACGTTGAGATTGTTTTCCGCCCTTCGATTCATTAAATCTGACCTTTGTTCATCTATGAAAGAGGACTTAATAAATGCCATTTTATTTCTAAGAACAAATTCAGCATAGAAAATTTAATAGTTAGTTTCATAATTTATCTGCATTAAATTCACATCAAAAATTGTTCAAATGTAATAATCACTTTATACTTTATAGAAGAAGAAAAAAAAAAAAAATTATTGCTACTACCTTTTAATTGCACACAATTAATAAAGTAGCCTGATGAATCCTGTGGCAGGGATGAAATAGAATATAACGTCGGGTGGGGTGACTTGGACCACTTTAGGTATAACTTCGTCTCCCGACTCTCCCCTAATGCACTTTTTGGAATTTTTTTTTTTTTTTTGAAAATCAAGGCCCTATAGTAGGTCATAAGCACACAAAAAAATAATAATGTAATTCTAATAATAATAGTTTTATTAAAGTTTAAATAAAGCTCAGTCACCCCCACCTTGGAGGGGTGAATCGGACCACCATTGAGGGGTGAATCGGACCATCTGTTTAAATTTCTCTTTTACATATAAATTTAATTTTATATTTTAATTTTTACTTAATATAATAATTATTTATCATATTAAAATTTGTAATAAGAAATAAAAATTTCAATAATGATACATCAAATAAGAATAAAAATGTGGTGGTCCGATTCACCCCTCTCCGCTCAAAAATTTTGACACTGGAATTCGTATTTTTCATATAAATTTCATTTTTTATTTTAATTTTCAACTTTAATATAAGTATCTTTATATAATTAAATTAATTAAAGCAAATAAAAATGTCAATAATATATAAAATAATACCCCTCAATGGTGGTCGATTCACCCCATCATCAATTTTTACGGCGGGGTGAATCGGACCAAGTTAGGCTCCGTGATTTAGGCACTAATACGGTTTGGAAAAAAAATTTACTTTAATTTAATTTAAAGCTAACATACTCGAGTGTATACACTGAAAAAATAATTAAAATCCATCTACAATTTTTCATTTTATAACCAGTTGAAAAAAACTCACAATTTTTCATAAGTGAAATCTATTGAAGGGAATTTTGTACCCTAATTTATTATATTTTTAAAAAAATATAAAACTTTCCTATATACAAAAGATTGATCTAAATAAAACTTGTTAGTACTACCAAAGTGTCAAAGAGAAAATTTTTTTTATTATTATTATTTTTTATTTTATTAAGAGTGGACCGAATCACCCCTCTTAAAGAGGAAGGTGGGCCCAGTCACCCCGCCCATGTTATATAATATATATATATATAATATATATATATATATATATATATATATATATATATATATATATATAATATATATATATATATATATATATCATTATATTATATATAATTTTTATAAATTAGCGTCGGGTGGGGTGACCGGGCCCGCCTCTTTAGGAGGAGTGATTCGGTCCACTCTAAATAAAATAAAAAATATTTAAAAAAAATTTTTCACTCATTTAATAGCCACGCGGTAGTACTACAAGTTTTATTTAGATCATCTTTAATTCTAGAAAGTTTTTATATATTTAAAAAATGTTACAAATTAGGGTAAAAAATGCCCTTCAATAGAATTTCACTTTTGAAAAATATGAGTTTTTTTTAACTTTGTTATAAAATGAAAAATTGTACATGGATTTTAAATATTTTTTCAGTGTATACATTCGAGTATGTTAGCTTTAAACTGGCAAAGTAAATATTTGTTCCAAACAGTATTAGTGGCTAAATCATGGGGCCTAACTTGGTCCGATTCACCAGTCGTAAAACATGATGGGGGGGGGGGTGAAGCGGACCACCATTGTTTTTCATATTTTACGTATTATTATTGACATTTTTATTATGTATAATTAATTTAAAATATATAAAAAGTTAATATATAAGTAATTAAAAAAAAAATGAAATTTATATAAATAAAACGAATTCAAAAAAAGTGTCAATTTTTGAGCGGAGAGGGGTGAATCGGACCACCTTATTTTATTCATCATTATTGACATTTTTATTACTTATTACGAATTTTAATATGATAAATAATTATTATAAGTAAAAATTAAAATATAAAATTGAATTTATACGTAAAAGAGGAATTTAAACAGATGGTTGGATTCAGCCCTCAATGGTGGTCCGATTCACCCCTCCACGGTCAGGCTGAAGGAGCTTTATTAAAACTTTAATAAAACTTTTATTATTAGAATTACATTATTATTTTTTTGTGTGCTTATTACCTACTACATGGCCTTGAATTTCAGAAAAAAAAATTTGAAAAAGTGCATTAGGGGAAAGTCGGGAGACGAAGTTATACCTAAAGTGGTCCAAGTCACCCCGCCTGACGCTATTTTAATTTTTTATTTTTATTGTATCATATATTAAAAAATATATTTTATCAAAATATTTAATTTTTCTTTTTATTTATTTACATAGTCCTACATTTTATCTATATAATCAAATCATTAATAATCGTTAAAAAAAATATTGATTATCAAAAAAATATTAATGAAATTGATATATCAATAATCAGAAAAATACATTGATAGTATTATCCCAATAAAAATGTGAAAATTAAAGGGTAAAAATTTTCTGAGCCTTATTTTTTAAATTTTTCTTGAAAATATAAACATAAAAGGTAGGCAAATCTGTATAAAAAAAAATATATATATATATAGCTATTTATAAAAAACAAATAATTGATTGATACCATTTTACATTAGATGTTTGTAGTTTTAATTTAGTCTTCATCTAATTTGGAGTAGTGAATTCTCCACAATTACCAAAATTTCAAATATTTATTGATACCCTTTTTGTACATTAAATGTTTATAGTTTTAATACAGTACTCATGTTAATTATATTCCACAATACTCCACAATTACCAAAATAAGTTTGAATAGACCTACCTATCTAACTAGACTAAATAGGTTAACAAGATTTTCAGAGAATATGAATTTTTATTACAAGCATAGCCTACTATTAACATGGGACAAAACGTTAAAACTTATACATTATATAGTTTAGAGTTTCATGCAAATATACTCATATTGTGCAGGTTGCACAAGCATAACAGTATATAGTTTAGGGTTTCATGACAGTTTACTTACACTGAGCTGGCGGCATACAAATATAGGTTCTAAAGAAGTGACTGTGTTTGGCTCTTTCCTTTGCAAAATTAGCTAACGGTTTTCCCATTTGTTTTACAACTATACCAACTAATTTTGCGATTGGAAAAGCTGGCATTATTAATTTTTAAATTCTTACTTTTTCGTTCTATTATTAACTTCTAAACTTTTTTACTCTCGATGATCTATCTATCTTCATCCACTCTCTTGGGAGAGGCTATGCTATGCCAAATAATCGATCAAATGTGTATTAAAGTATTGTAATGAATCATTTTTATTAGATAAAGAGGAAGATACTTCTAAAATTTTACTATGTACAATATAATAATACGTTTTTAATAAGATAATTAACGAATTTAAAGAAAACGTTCCAACTTATAACAAAAGGAATTAAATTTTTCGCCATAACAAAAACTGGGTGGCACAAAAAAATTATTACTTGAGCCCAGTCTATGCTTGAAGAGATTTCCAAATGTCATGGACTACCCGTGGTTGGATTAACCAGCATTTCCAAAAATTCCGATTTAGTAGCTTTTTGGTTTTTATATTTCACAAATACAGTTTTCAGACCAAATTATTTTAACTAAATTTATTCGTTTCAATAGGTTTTCAAAATATTTTTTAAAAGACGTTGTAACTTGTAACTATTAATAATAATAATAATAATAATAATAATAATAATAATAATAATAATAATAATAATAATAATAATAATAATAATAATAATAATAATAATAATAATAATAATAATAATAATAATAATACTCTTTTCAGTTTTTTTAAACAATTTTATTTAGTCAATTATGCGAGTAAGTTGTTACACGGCACCGCTCGCACGCAGCTCGCATTGGGAGCGAGCGCTTCAGGGCAAGGCTTCTGCAATGCATCCACGCCAGCCTGCCGTGCTGCGAGCGCGCAACAATCGGTAATTGTATTAATTTATTTATTAAACTAATTAAGAATTTCAATGAAAAATTAAAAAATAAGTATAAGAATTAAATAATTTTGCAAAAAGAAAAAAACTCAAAGATATATATATATATATTTATATATATATATATATATATATATAATATAATATTATATATATATATTATATTATATATATAATATAATATATAGTATTATATATATATATATATGATATATTATAATATATATATATAATATACCAGGGCTCATCGTCAGGGGGGAGCTGGCCTGCCGCCCCGCCCCCCCCCTAGAAGTCTTTACTCTTTACTTTTATAGAGTCTACCTGCGAATTTTTTGATCCAAAGTCCAGTTTTACTGTTAATACGTTTTTACGATATAATCATATATAATATATATATATATAATATATATATATATATATATATATATATATAACTATATATATATATATAGTGTTAGGATTCGAGGTTGGAGGAGAGATCGGCCACAAGGATGTTTGAAGAAAAAACTAGGAATCGCTACAAGCACTCAAGTCAGATCAGTATGAAGGTTCGAATAAAAACTAGGAATCTTATCTCAGGACAGCGGGGGCATTGGCATTAAGCAAAAACCTATAATTTTTTAAACAAATCCCGATATATGGCTTGATATGTGAGTAATGGGTTTATTGGCGAATTAAGCAATGGATTAATACAAAATTGATTTGACCAAATTATATGAAAAATATATGAAAACACTGATACAAAAGAAAAATAAAAAAAATGTTTCCCGCTAATTTAAGGTGTTTCTTGAGAATCGAATTTAAGAGTAACAATTATAATTGAATTAAAAAAAAAATTAACTATACTTGAAAGTCTGAATACGTAAAGAAAATATACACTTGTTAAATTACCATTTTTCGTAAAGGATTGAACTTAAGCACCTGATTGCTTTATAATAAAAATAGCCGGAACAGGAAAAGCATATTTGTACATAACAATATTTCAAAACGCGTAACTGTGTAAAGATACAATTAACGCAAAAAAGTTATGGTTTACACACTACCTAGTACTTACATAGGGAAAAGTGAAATAAATTGAAAACGATCAGAAAATCACAAAAGTAACTTTAATACACACAGTCTTTGTAATCACGAACACAACGGAGGTTGATTAACAACATCAAGAACTTGGTTGCTTCAAAATAAAAACCTTTTTGCACAAATCATAAGAGCATTCAAAAATAGCGTTGTAAGGATCAAAAATGGCGAAAACAAGCAGGATGAGAGAGACGATCGTGGCGACACCTTAGCGATGCGCGGGAACTTACAAGCGGCGAAGGAGAGAGAGAGAGAAGAGAGAGAGAAGAGAGAGGGAGAGAGAGAGAGAGAGAGAGAGAGAGCGAGAGACGAGAGAGAAAGAGAGCAGAGCGAGAGCAGTTATTAATAAAGTATAAATAGAAGACTACATTACCCCCCCTTTAGGGGACGGACAGTCACTAGAAGAGGAGCCAGGTGTAGGACCTGTAGGAGGCGGGGAATGAACGGAGAATGAACGCAAGAAGGTCATGTCAGTTAAAAACGTGGGTTCAAAAAACTCGGAAGCCAGATCCCAACAACGGACATACTCTACCTTTGGTCCAAGCTGTAATATCGACGACAAAAAAAATGTATGACTTAATTGCTAAAAATGAAGTTCGGCGAGCGGAGCCGAAAGTGATAGTTGGCAGTCGGAAATGAAGCGAAATAACAACCGGGTTGAAGGATGATGAGCCGGAACAAAAGGGATGGAAAGCCGGAGGAGGGAAAATGAAAGGACGAAGTGGAAGAGGAAAGAAGAGGCATAGTGGAAGAAAAGAGAAAAGTCTGAAAAAGGCTAATCACCATAAGAAGATACAGCGCTAAAAGACACCATGCCTTGCGACTTCAAGACATGGCAAGAGAGTTTAACTGAAAAGTACAAGGTTTCAAACAATTCCTAGTCTGGGCGCCCCACTTCTGGTGGTTCAAACAAATACCCTTTGATCGTGGGTAGGAGGAGTGGAAGGGGGCTGAGAAGCTGCTTGACCAGGAGGGTGGTAAGGTATAGCAACAGGTTGACGATGTGGAGTAGGAGAGCGGTGAAAGGAACGGCGGCGCTGGTTGGGAGAGCGAGGGTAATGAGGATAGGAAGGAGAAGAATGAAGAGGAAAAGATTGAGGAGGAGGTGTAGCATAGTGGGAGTAAGAAGGAGGAGGATAAGATTGAAAATGAGTAGGACGTGATTAAAAGGGGGATTCAAGGGTTCGAATCCTTGTCACCAAATCGTAAATAGTATTTTCTAAAGTATTAATACGCGCTTCAAGAGCGGCAACTTGAGACTGAGAAGAGCTGATTACATTTATTTGTCCTTGCGCTTGCGGAATACCGAGGGGTTGCTGACCCTGACCTAGCGACAAGGAGGAGATAAATGAGGCAATAGGTGGTGGAGTCGTAGCCATTAAGGGTTTCGCCTTTACGATACGATCGGCATGGTCTGCAAGCTCATGCAGAGAAATGTTTGGGTCAACGCTAGCGAGTTGAAATTGCAATTCAGTGGGCAATTTTTGTAAGAACAATTGACGGAAAATTTGTATACATGGACCAACTGGAGGACCATCTAAAAGACCCAACATATCGTACATCAAAATGGAAGGTAGCCGATCTCCAAGGCTCTCGTTTTGTAAAAGCATCCTAATCTTCTCACTATCTGTTACACCTAATCTATTTATAAGTTCTTTTTTTAGAAATGAATAAGGTTGATTATTGGAATGTAATTGCGGTAAAATGTCAAGCAATCGTTGCAATACTTTTACTGGTAAAAATAATTATATTACGCTTTAAAGCGATCACTTTCATTTGTGGACTCGAGTTGTAACTCCAACAAAGGCAAAGCTGTCTAAATCTTTTCTATAAACTTCCATTGTAGCTAGTGATTTTTAGTCCGATCAGGTTGAAGTGTCAATTTATTTTGGGCGATATTCACCTTCTACAGTGCATGTGACAAAAATATATTCAATATTGTAAAAGTAGACAAATATTATAAGGAACGGACAGGGAGCACTGTCGCAAATCTGCCTAAGCTAGCTAAACTAATCTAAAATAACCTAAAATGACAAACGAACCTAAGTATAATATATAAAAACTGGGGCGTGAAAACCCGGAAAAAAAAAATAAAAAAAAAATAATTACAATGTTGGGAAGCCTGTTATTTTTTGCAGACCCCGAAAAATAATGAATAAACTCAACACTATATCTGAATACATCCAAAACATGCATAAAAAGTATTATTATTAGAGGTCTGGTGGAAAAAACTAACGTAAATTTGGTTAAAAAAATACTATATATCCGGCAGGCGGAAGTTTCTACAGCCAGCTACTACGTGCGTCTCGGGTATCTGCATCAGAAACTGAACAGTCCAGACCGTCTTGCCAGGGTTCGTGCTAGGCCAGGAGCTTGAAAAGTAATCAGAAGCAGTTCTTTCACGGAGGGAACGCAACTGTAGGATTGAGGTTTGGCAGCGGGAGATCGCCACAAGGAGTTGAAGAAAAACTAGATCGTACAAGCATTCAGTATCGTATTCAGTATGAAGTGTGATAAAAACTAGAAATTATCATCAGCAAAGCAATAGCATAGCATAGCAAACCTAATTAAAACAAATATATAAATATATATAAATAACAATATATTAACAATAAATAAATAAATACATAATAACAAATACATTGAATCAAATGTATGAAAATATATGATAATACTAAAT
>JABUQX010018232.1:0-35000 GCA_015478945.1 Trachelipus rathkii
ATATAATAATGTGTGAATAAGAATGTTAGTGTATATATGAGTAATTAAGTTTAGGAGAATAATTAGAAAAAATAGTGAGACATAATAGATAATTAGATTTGCATGAATGTGATAGTACAGAAATTTTGAAGACATGCTCTGTATAATTAACTGGCTAAGAGTTTGAAAGACCAAAAATTGTTTTAGTCATGTGGAGCCCATTAAGTCAATTTGATGAATATTCAGTCAGTAAGTTTTAAAGATAGACTCATTAGGGTGGCGAAGGAAAACAATTGTTGGTGGAATATGAAAGAAAAAGAGATGAAATAATGAAAGACTTTTAAAATATTAAGTAGTAATATGGAGGGAGATTTTAAGAAAATATATTATAGCGAAAATAAATGAAACTTAACCAGCAATAAGAAAGGCAAAGAGAGTGGTAGAAGAATTAATTTTGGCAGAGGAATTGGTGTGATAGTAAGTTTTTTTTAGCTTTTATAAGTTTAAGAAAGTAAGAAAAGGACAATTGGTCCATTAAAATTGATGAAATTTAGTGAGTTCAGATAAGGAGCTGGTTAAAACATTTCAATGCTTATTTTGCATTAATCGTTTACTGAGTGAAAGATTGTATAATATATTTGGAGACTAGAATAGTTCTAATATGTATGTAATAAATAGACTTGCAGAATTTGAATTTTTGAGGTAAAATGAAATTAAATCTTTACTGGAACCCATATTGACTCGAGTAAAGCTGGCAGGTCCTGATGGTATATAGTAGAATTCTGAAGAAGGGTATATTAGCATAGCAAAGGCATTATATTTGATTGGGGTAAGATGTAATAAGTCACGATCTTATAAGTTACATTGTAGTGAGGTACAAGAGAACTGTGAATAAACAGCAGATTATATGTTTTATGCCTATTTATATAAGACATAATAATTAATTACTAAGGTAGTATAGAAAGTAAGGATTTGATAACGTAAAATTATAGAGGTACTCATGAATAGCTTTAGACGATTATCTCTAGAGTTGGCATAAAAGTTTTGGTAAAAGACTACTAATAGAATCGTCATTAATAGAGAAATTTTTTAGGATAATATTACAAGATATTGAGTATTGATTACACAGTCAAATATGGTTTGCAATGGCCAATAGGAAGAGCTCAATAAGTTGATATGTATTATTATAAACTTAATAAATAAATAGCTCTGATACGATTTAATCCGCATACAAACGATAAGACTGTATGCAATAAAGAGTTAAGTCGTAATTGTGGTATAGTAGTATACAGGAGTTGGTACATAATAAAGCCAATCAAAAGATAAATAGAGAAATGAGAGAGTAAATAAGATGAGGAGAATAGAGAGAGACAGTAGTGGTACATGAAGTAAGAGGTGAGAGAGAGACAAGATAAGAGATGCAGAGATAGGAAGATAGTGAAGAAAGAAAGGACCGCCAGCAAGTTGCAGTAGCGTAGAGGACGACTAGATTGATACGCTCATATATGAAAATGATTAGAGCTGCAGAGAGCGTGAGAGATACAGGAAAGAGTATGAGATGTACTGAGAGTATTGACGAAGATAGAAGCAAAAGGTAGGACGACAATCAAGTTTCATAATGCTCAGAGACAGGTATATTGCAAATTTGAGGTTGGAGTGTATAGTACTCACGATACATAAATGGAACTCAATATAGTGAGAGAGATATTATATTTCCTCTGGTTGTATTACGACAAATCGAATAGATAATAATCATATAATAAATAACAATAATAATAATGAATAATAGTTAATAATAATAATAATATAATAATCAATAATAATAAATAGATAAATAATACGAATCCATTTTAAGTGTAATAAACTTATCTGTATTTTTTGATGATACTTCTAGCAAGCTCAAAACAATTTTGAAAAATGATTCTCCCAAAAAGTCGCCAAACAAGTATATATCTATATATATAATATTTATCTATATTTATTATTATATAATAGTTAATATATCTAATAAATAAATCAATACGAAAATTTCATATTAAGGCTTCTTATATATATTATATAAGTTATATATATATATATCATAGCTACTATACATAAACTATATATATATAATATAGATAGATAATATATCATATAGTACTCAATGTCATACACTATTAATAGGATATATATATTATATCTATAATATAAATATATACTAATTATACATATAAATAGTATATATATATATTATATATATATATATATATATAATATATTATATAAATAATTTATATAATATTAACATATATGCAGATATATATATTATATATATATATACTATATATTATATAAGATAATATTATTAAATATATACATTATATTATGGGGTTTTGAGCCTTGTATGTATATATTGGATACAAATTGTTAAGAAGATTTAAATAGAGTGTTTTGAACTGTTACCGTATTGCTAATTGAAAGTTAAGCTAGACTTCTTGTTTTAACAAGTCAGTAGATATTAAGGATTAAATACGATGCCATATTAATGTTATAAATATGAATCGCAATCGTCATTACTATAAGAGTAAGGAAAGTTTATAAATAAAAGGAAAATCTTAAATACAAAATATTATATTTAATAGTGAATTTTATTTGTAACAAATAATAATGATAGCAATAGAGGAGCTCGTCACATAGCAGAATTTTGTGAACAAGTTCTGGGCTCAATTTATTTATAATAAAAGATCAGATATCGACACATTGAGGGATGATGTATGGCAACATATTTAGAGACATAAGTATGATGAAATTCTTGGTTTACGACGCGCTAATGAAGCTATAAGTAAGATCTAGTGTCCGCCATGTATTTTTTTAAATATTATTAATAGTTTTTTCTATAAGATAAAGTCACGATCTCTCTTGAAAACGGACAATAGTTTAATACAAGTAACTATTGAAAGCTCAAACATAAGTTCATCTTTTTCATCTCTATTGATAAACAAAATAAGAGACGCCTAGAATGAGAATAGGCTATCAATATTAGTTACTCTATAAATGGAGACCACAAACGCTGGAGTACAATAAACAAAAATGTAAGAAAAGTAAAATTGCTATTTTTGAATTCGAGAAAGGTACATCTGAATCATGCGAAAATATTACGAGTAGGACGCTATATATTGTAATTGGAATAGCTTTTCACGAGGAAGAGATTAGGTTATTGCAGTATTGGTACTTTCACTTGCAACTATTAGAGAAAAAAGAGGGATAGGTGATTATAGGTTAGGATTGTGAATGGCTTTAAGCATTCTATAAGGTATTTAGTAATTTAGTGTACGTTATCTAAAGTTAGTTCGGGGTATTTAAGTGTAGTAATTGAGGTAAAAACACATGTTGTACAATACCTGATCATGACAAACATTAAAAATCCTTGATCAAAGAAATTCTGTTCAATTATTGATATATTGCTTGCTGGACATAGTAAGATTTGTTAAATTATGAGCTTATACGAAATAAAATCGAGTAATGTAAAAATGTTTACGTGATATTTAGGAGTCAATTTTCCTTATGTGTGAGTTGTGTAGAACCTTTTCCCTGTCCAATGATGCAGATTCGTTGAGAATTACACTGCTGATCAGTTTTCAAAGAATTATGTTACACATTGTTGATCTTATGACACCCCTAAACTCTCTATCTCTTCGTTCTCGATTTAGCACTAATAATCACTTGAGAGAGAGAGCTTAGTAATAAAATAACTATAATATAAGGTTTGATCTACAAGCACGACTATCAGAAATTCTGATATTATCACCTCATCCTTGTTCCTTAACTGAGGAAATGAATTTACAAACTGTATATCATCCAAACAACTATATAATCTTCTTTCACATATTAAAAATAAATAATTAAAAGCAACACTTGAGACATATTGTAGTTCAATGACACTTGCGATAAACTGAAGCTTTTTAGCATACTTCCGCACCGAACAAATATATATAAAGGAATCTGTGGTTTTACTGTGACAATTATCATTGGTATTAACTATTTATAATAACTACGATTATTATGTAGTAATATAGAAACAACCAATCCGCTAAATAATTTTCAAATTTAAGTATACCCTCTATAAATATAAATTCTTTATACCTATAAATAAACAACTTTTAATTATCATCAACTTTTATATCGGCTAGTACGGAGCTTTACACTCATCTATATAGCTCTAAAACAGAGCACTTTAATATATGTTCCCAGGTATAAAGATTTTCTGCAGATCTTAATAGATGTTGTAAATAATTTTAGGTATACGTATCAAGAAATGAGAAAAGTACAAACTCTTAAAGATCAAGAAGTTAAAATAATCGAAAAAGTAGGTCACGTATATTTCACAACATGGAGGTGTAAGTAAAGCCGTACTTACACCCTCAACGATTAACCAAATTTGCTAACACATAGATAGAATCACTATTAAACTATAATACATGATATTCCTAATAGCATTGCCTCATCAAAAACACAACGTTAATAAGTGAACTGAAATCAACTGACATGGACAAATTAATGACATGTGGCGGATTATTTCTATCTATATGTAAATGAAGATACATATGTACCTGGGAATTATGGCGAGAGGTACACATCACAAAACATTCCACTCCTTACTATATCATATTCTTAATGAAAATAGTGAAACCACACTTCTGCGTAGAGCGTCGAAAGCTTCTCTCTCTTCATTACTCACATTGATATTAATAACAATCGTTCAATAAACGAATGGTCGCGAGATAATGAAGTCAATCAGGCACTTTTCTAATCCACTTGTACTGTGTAATGAAGAGTAAAATAGTCACATAATATCTAACTTAGCAATTTTTAGAGCTACACACTAGAGACCTGTTATAATAATAAATGATAAACAATATAAATAAACATATTAGTATAGTAACTGTAATATAGGACATTTGTATATACTGTCTATGAAGTCATAATTTTGTAATATATGCTGAATTTATAACTGATAATTTATTTTAATTGTACGTTTATAGTTTAAATTGAAGTCTCAACCAATAACATTTCTCACTTCAAAACACTTTATATTTTTTTATCTATACTTTATTGTTATTTTTCTCTCCCCCCTTATATAATAGTATATATAATCTAATACTTATAATGAGTTTTCTCCTCACTTTCGCTATTTAATGTCTAGCTTACTTACAAATATTATCGATTTATCTCATATTAAGGCGTTGTTGAGTCTAGGGTAAGGGTATAGCTAGCCTACCGTCTATCTCACTTCCCTGTTAATAGTGGTGTTGCAAACTCATGTTGTCTTATCTTCTATTTCCCAACTTCTAACTCTTGGTTTCATTGAAATAGTTATATTATATGAATATTATATCCTTACTGTATCTACCTTATGTACAAATTAATAAACCTCATATGCCTTAATAGATAAAAAAACCGAAAAAAAATTAAATCTTTTTTTGAAAAAAATCAGTAATGAACGAATAACCGATTCAGAAACAAACATTGATTTATTCTATTAGGTTCACTTAATCTGATGTCTCTTACTATAAGTTTTCTAGGGTTTATTGATTTATAGAATAGGTAATTTATTTTATTTTTATTTCAATTATTATTTTATTTTTTTAATCCTTTGTCACTAAAATAACTTTTCGATAACCAATATTTTTATTTAATAATAAAATATTATATAATTATTAAATTATAATTTATTAATTATTCAAATAGTATCATTAATACCTATTATTATTATTACTCTATTGATATGAATATGAATCCTGCTTTACTTACTTATAAATTTATTTCGAGAAGAACTGTATATACATTCCCTTATTTTCTGAAAAGGAGTATATTGATATTTTTCAAAATCTAGACACAAGAGCATAACGCAACTCTCATATTATAATATGAGTGATACAGCTACATTTAATACCTCTAAGATATACTCTATTAGACCCCTATTAGAATAGCTTGAGACATAGTGCATGTCTCAAGAAGTAAAGATTTTGCATTCTTTTACCGAGTAGCTAACCACTCAGTTAGAATTCAGTTAAAGTGCAGTGTCTAGATACATGTAGAATATTTATTTAGCGTTCACATGGTTAGTTAATCAGGGCCTGTATTTCGCTATGTGAGTACTTCCATTCTTTTACAAACACCTAAACTTATTTAGTGAATTAATCTTCTCATCTGAAATTTCCCTTGAGCCTCCAAAATTTTAATCTCATGTTGGAAACAATGAATGAAGTGTAAATCTTCTGCTGTTATTGCAATAGTTTATAGTTCACAATGTTTTTTTGTCGTTATAAACAATTTTAGTAACACACTACTAAATCGATATATGAAGCTCTTGCATCCACGAAAGCGTGGTTAGTAATAACTGTAAAAAAACTAAGATTTTATAACAAAATGATGTTTAAAGGTATATAATAAATATATACACAGTAGTCTTTAGACACGTCAGATTAAATTATCATTGATATTACAATTGAACAGTGAAATATTAAATAAAGCTATCAAAAAAATAGATAGAAAATGATTTAAATAAAAGATAAAAAAAAAAATAAAAATATAATTGTTTCAGCTTGGCTCTAATGTAAATTATAAAAAAAAATGAATAATAATAAAAAAAATAAATTAAATAAATAGTATAATAGAAATAAAAAATTAAAATATTATAATTAATTAAATTATATTATTAATATAGAATAATATTAAAGGAGAATTTAAAGATATAGTATAATTATATTATAGGATAACTTGAATAAAATAAATAAAAAAATAATAATTATAACTGGAATGATACTATTGAATAACCATAAGTATTGGGTCATGGTACTCTATGGAATGAGAACGATAAGAAGAAGCGTTAATAAGGAGAGAATATATATGTGGTAGGTAATTCAGAAGAGATTACTATATAATTAATCATAATGTTATCTCGAGAGATCATTTAATACGTAAATCGTACCAGACTATCTAAAGAACCACTTTGCTAAATATACTATCAGTGATTGAATTGTATGTATAACAATGTTGAAACTTGAGAAAACAAAACTTGGGTAGAGCCGATAATTTGAATGGTGAAACAAGTTGTTCAAGCTAGTGAGCATTAAGTAGATTTTGTGAAATGTGCCTAGAAACGATAGGAATTTATAAGAAAAATAGAGTGTGTTTAAGTGCTAAATGAGAAGAAGATTGATTGACAGTTATGCCTGATATATTAAAGTATAAAAGAAAGCGTGAGAATTGAATGTTAGGTTACTTAATATACCATCCGAGTGAGAAGGTATAGCATAAAGAAAAGATGTTTGGTATAGTAATCATGTTATTTTAATTTTTCGGAGAAAGAGAAACAAAAAGGAAATACTAAAAGAGAGGTAGTCAATCGATTCGAGAAAATAAGATATGTATGGAGATGTTAAGAACACAACGTATATTTTTTGGAAGGATGGATGAATTGGTACTAAGGAGTAGGGAAAGAGCACAACTCTCTCTGAAAGATAGCGTACTGAAGGTTAGATGAGAACACAGAGAGACCATCTTTAGTATAATAGAAAGTAAGGAGCATTGGTCCACATAATATTGAGTAAACTGATGAAACACTACAGTGAGTGAGGGTGTATAATGAACACCTCCGTGACGATCAACTGTATCACATATTGTAATGAGTACATCCGAACACCAGGTGTATAGTTATATGTATATTAAACCGCGCTTTGATGGGTTTCCAAAACTAAGGAAGAGGAGATATTTTTGTTGTGATGATGTCTATAGCCAAGGAGAATAGTATAGTTGTAAGAGATCATGTAAGCAGTTTTGAAGCAAGGAGAGAGCTCTGACAAGTTATTATAAAAGCGACACACATCAGAGCTTACTGACTCGAACCCACACTATAGTTTTAAAGAACGGAGGCGAGAGTCGTGGATTTGATTTGACTTTGGATGTGGAAGTCTGTGGTAATATCAGACGTTGATGGAGGATACTATGATGTGTAATCCGTCAGGGATTTGGGAGGAGAGCAGTAATAGCCTTACTTTTATATTATAAAGTTAGTTAGAAATGGCAGATAAGTTTAAACTGCTAGGAATTCACTAGAGTTGCAATTAAGTGTTCATATTGAGTGTTGTACTACTGAGATGATAATATGCTGGTACCATTTTTTCTACCTAAGTTCAAAGGAGTAGTATCGCAACACAGGGACTGAAATTGTAACTTGTGCATTCGCTGTAGAGTATCAAGCGTAGCGTTTAGGAAGTGGTAGAGGATGTGTGGACAATATCTTTTTTAAGACATTGATATGACAAAGATTCGAGCACCGTATAATATGATGTGAGAGTACATATATAATCTCGTCTGATAAAATTTAGGTTTTATTGAGTGATTTGTGCAACAGGGTCGTAATGGAGTAGAGTATGTATAATAGGTATACGCTCTATATTGTCAGTGTGTTATTATATCATATGGTCAGTTAGGTGGCAGGATTCTGAATTCAATCAATATACAGAGATATGTTTATGTGATAATTTATGGAAATTTTTGTCGTTGAGCGAGAGAATATGAAAATGCGTTGCCATATATAGTTGATAATTGTGTGTATAGTAGATATTAGAGTAGCCAGAGTGAGAATCTAGGATTTGCTTACTGAATCCTTTGATTATTTTAATTGTTATATAAATTAGTAGATAAAAGGTAGTTATAATGTAAGATATATTAGAAGATAGAGAGGGTTAGCAAGAATATAATGTAATGATAAATCTATTATGTAAATGATGGAGTTAATATGAAGTGAAGGTGGATGAGATGCTCTAAAATTCCAATTTATGTAATATGCTGGCTTGATGTGTGTTTTTGTGTGAGCTTGTATAAGTCGTGGTGAAGAGCAGTAATTATGATTGGAATTTGTGGTGTTAGATCTTGTAATAATAATATGAGTGTGTCTTGGAAAATACGAAAGATGTTTGAAAAGATCAAACTCTGTAGATACGTATCTTAAAATATTAGTATGGGTTGTGATAGTAGACGTGACATGTCCTCCATGGTTGTGAAGTATGTTTAAGATTAGTGAGCATGCGATGGAACAAGTCTGAGTTTAAATATTTATGGAATATGTTGTTGGATGAAAAGGGAACGGGTGATGTACAAGGATTAATTATAAAGTAGAGAAAGTGTAAAAAAAAGGCAAGGAAGGATAGGAATAGGAATGCTATTCTATAGCATCGTGAGAGTAGAATGTAAAAGGGTACTAAACTTATATGAGATAGCGCTAAGTCAAAGAATATAATGAAAGGAGTTACAGTTTTATGTTTTACTTGTGATTTATGATATAGTTTAAAATGAGAATACATCGAGCTCGTAATAAAGAAGAATATATATCTATTGAAGTTATAATATTGAGTGTTCAGTATGGACAATTGCATGAGTTTATTGAAAGAGATATTAGACTAGTCAAAATGAGGCCTTAAAGAACTGTAGTCTAGTTATAAAAGTTATATCTTGTGTGAAGAAAAGGGGTAAATTAAGTGAGAATTAATGAAAGTGCCGTTGAGATGTTGGAGTGCATGGGAATAAGGATAATGACAGTAAGTGTAATTATTTGGATTTAACATGCGGATGGATATAATGAGGTAGATGTTGTAGCGGGGAAATCGTGAGCGCGCGCTGACAAGACCGACAGAAAGATCTGAAGTATTTCCATTAAAGGGAGAAGACTGGCATGCCTCGCCCCTTACATCAGCTCACAAATGTGGAAAGCGAGATATATTGCTAGGAAGGTCCTAATAGGAGTGAATGGGAGGGTTTTGTGAGCGGGGTATAGGTTGTGGCCGCATCCTGGCAGGGGATGAACTACCCTTCACTTGACGATATGCCGATAGTGAGGGTCCGTCGCGGTCCCGTGGGAAGCTCTAGGGAGATTTCTTACTGGCGAGACGAAGTTTCTCAACTAATAGTATAGAGGGCGTACAAGCTGGGCTTTCTTTCGACATGTGTCATGTCTCTACTACTTTTCTTTCCCGATGCAATTGCACGCACCTTACTCCAGTCTTGGGAAAAAATACATGATGACATATGAAGAGACATGATGATGATGATGATGATGATGGGATGATGATGATGATCCGATGATGATGTAGCTAGTCTTCTTCTTCTTTATCTTCCTCTTGGCCCCACGACTGGGGTAAGGTGCGTGTCATGCATCGGAAAAGAAATGCAGTAGAAGAATATTGACAAAGTCGACAAGGAAAGCCCAAGCCTTAACCGCCCACCGATTCCCTATGTCTGTACCCAATAAGTTTAGTTGAGAAACTTCTGATAACATAAGTAGCAGTATTATAAGATCGCTATAAACCTATTGTATGATTCTATGGAAATCTTAAAAAAAAAAAGAATATGACCTGTGTTAGTACTCATAATATGGTTAAAAATCGTCCAATTGTAAAGAGGGAGTCCTTTGCCATGGTACAGGTCGCATCAACCATTGCCCCTCATATACAAAACCCCAGCCATTTACACTTATTTTTTTCTGGGTTCTAGTCTAAATTATTATTCTCGTCCTCTACTACTCACATTAAACTCTCCTTCAGACATTCGTCAACTTAATGTGATAAGATACCAACTTTTCTCTTTTGTTTGAATGAACTAGCAAAGGAAACGATTATTTTATGTAGATGTTTTATTTATTTAAAGGTATTAAATATAGTAATGTGTGCGCTGTTTTATATTATTATATTACAATTAAGGTTAATTAAAATTTAAAGGTAGAATTTCCAATGTTTTACTATTAATAATATGAAATTTATAATGAATGTAATTTAATTATTAAACAACAAACAGATTACTAGAGAATTTATCATTAATAAATATTTATATATTAATGGGAGGGAAATTTTATAGTTAGAATATAATGTACCCTTGGAAAGAAATATATATATATATAATTTAATTAATATATAGTATACCGTATATATAATATATATATATTTAATATATAAATATAGTATATATTATTAAATATAAATTAATATTAATTATATATATTACTATTATAGATATTTATATATATATATATATATTTAATTTATATATAATAATATATTATAACTATATTATATATATATTATATATTATATATATATATATATATATAATATTATTCTATTACATGATTTATCATCATCAATCATTACATCATAACTATTCAGTAACTACCCTTATTTCCCCATATGACATCAAATCGACAAAGCACTTTGTCGCAGTCTAGAAAATTACCACGCTAGGATCATTCATGTTAGGAAACCTTGTATAGACGGGAGCAACTTGAGACATCTCTGATAGATAGTCGATAGATAGATAGATCGTAATAGGTAGATAGATAAGGAGTAAATTAGAGTCCAGTGAGTTAAGAGAGAGAGTTGGATATATCCTGGTCTACAGGAGTAGTATGAGGCAAGTCAGCATAGTTAGACATAGATAAGACTCACCGATATATCAACAAACCTACATAGATAGCGAGATGACAAACGAATCGATAATAATTGTAGATGCTATTTCCTTTCCTTGAACTCACGCTGTTTTCTAGCTTCAATACTCAATGATCATTATAGATATCCTTGCTCGCCTCCAAGGATTCATATACCATTTCAAGTGAGACTTATGAAGACCGCAAGATCACCTTTTTTATCAGTCCTCCACCGATATATACTTGAGCTAATAATATATATAGTTTACGTATTTATAATATTTATTCCTTAACGTAATAAATTAACCTTATCTCAATAATAAATTACTTAATTATATAGCCTACTAAACACATACATCTACAATTATATATTATATATATAAAAACATTTATTTACTGGTGCATACTGTATAATTACATCTATATGATAATTATTGATAATAATATATTATCTATATGGCGAGTAATAATTAAATAGAATCATTACTATTACAAATAAAGATATAATAATATTTACATATAAAAATACTATCTCACTTATGACATTCTATAATTAACCTGATAGGGAATAAGCTCCATTAAATATATTTATTATTAAAAAATTAAAATTCTTGAACAGTGTATTATTAGTAACTCTATATAATATGATACCCTTTAATAACTTTTACTACTCAATTTATAATAAGAATATTATATATTATAAATAGTTAAACGTACTATAAGTTATGGCTCAGGTATATAGACATTACTTAAATAGTTTTTATCTTACGGTATTATTAATTATTATATAACTTAATTATATTTTTTATGTAATAAAAAGAGATCATAATAAATATATCAGATATCAATATTTTAAAAAAGATATATTCAAATATAAGATAATATGAGGTCAAGTTTTTAAGGATACTAATATAGCTATATTGTATCAGCTAGTACTTCAGATATAAGAGATTCTATATACTACTACATATAAATTACAGAGAATGTTATTATATGTTATTATTATGTTATATTAAATCATTTTGCATATTTTAATTATTTAATTAGAATAATTTAAACCTTTTTCTTTCTTCTGTTCTATATAACAAATATAATGTCTTTGTAATCGAGATGTTAGTCCTTTTGCTAATAAACAATGACTCTCTTCGCACTTCCTACGTGCTGATGATAATCCACGATAAACTATATGATATCAGGAAGGAAAGAGTAATAATTATATTTAAATAGGTGAGTAGCTGCATCATTCATATTATTATTATATGTTGAATCATTCATATCAGTATTGTATACTCTTACATTGCACTACGGGATAAGAAAAATAGTTTCTTCCGTTTACAAATCAAATATAAATCATGGCGAATTATAAAATAATCTCGTCTTATCTATATAATACGACCTAAAACATATAAAAGATAAACGAAACTATAGGCATGCATTGATAATAGGTTCGGGTAATAAAATTTTTACCTGGGCATTCATCTGGATAAATGCCTTGTCTAATGAGAGCCGAATAGAAGTATTATGTATTTAATAATAAATTTAGTATGCTAATACAACTATTTTAACCAGTTGGTTACCATAAGCTTTCACAAAGGCATGCCAGCACTGTTAGATACCTTAAATATTAACATAATGGGCTCCTGAAAGTGTGGTGATAATTTCGGTCTAGGAGAATTTAGTAATTATGAGTGAGAATCATATAATATTAATAAGATAATTTTAGTTTAATATTTTAGTCATCATATTATATTGCCGGAGTACCCTAATTTTTCAGTCACAAGTATTAGGACCTAAAAGTGAATCTAATCCTGTAAACTAATTTAAATTACGAAATTAAAACAATAATAAAATGTAATACTTATAAATGTACTTACATTCGGTGTTCTATACTATGTTACCTGAAGGAATTAAGATAATGTTAATGAGAAATCAAAATTGACATTTATATTGAAAACAAAATAAATACCTGAGCACTAATAATTATATTATTAAATGATATAAGTTAATCAGATAAGATTCAGATAAGAAATGATTTTAAAGAAGAATCATTAAAAGAGAGGAGCTAATGAAAAACCTATATGTGTGGTATACGAAAGCAAAGAGTCATCATTCTAAATGAGCATAAATGCTATCTTATTAGAGAATAAAATGTAACAGGCTGAGGTTAATGAAAATATAGGCGACATAAACGTAGATAAAAGGACACGCATTATCACTAAATGAATTATAGGAAAAATAAAAAACACAGCTATACTTAGAGCAAGATCAATATAGAAAGGCAAAGAGAGATTGGTAGAAACTTAATTTAGCAAAGATATAAATGAAATATAGGAGAAGAATTATTATTAGTTCTATATTGAAATAAATTATACATAGAATAGAATAAGACATATTAGTACATAAGTATAGAATTTATAAGCACAGATTAACTGAGACTTAGATAAGAAGTTGGATTACAACATTATATCAATACAGTATAACTATTTGCTATCAATCGAATACTAGAGGAATAGATTTGAAAATAGTTTGAGACCAATAGCTTTCTAAGTAATATTTGAATTCTATAACGCCGAAGAATTAAAGAAATGCTTTACTGTATATCTACCATTATTAGACCTCTAAGTAAAGCTACCGTCTCAACATAGTGTATATGGTAAAAATATCTGAAGGAGGTAGTATTCAATACCATTGAGCAAAGCCATTATATTGATTTTAATAACGATTATATATACGTAACAATTAATATGAGCGAGTAACTATAATCATATAGACTGGACAAACAGTAAAATAATTACAGCAAAATTTCTATAATAACAATTTTTAAGGAAGATTGAGACATTGACAAGCAAGTGATTGTAACAAGATGTTTAACACTGTTGGAAAAGTTACTGTAATAGACATATATAAGAGAAAATAAATTTGATGATTACAAGATATTGATACTTCCACATGAGTTTAGCATGGCTAGTAGGAGATTCACGTTGATATTATATATATTTAAATACTGCTAGTTATAACAGCCTTTGATAACAGTTTCCACATAAAAAGACTGATGCAATAAATGTATATCGAGCAAATAGTGTGTAATATAGGTGTAAAGTAGTACATGGTTAATTAAATGTGATTGAGAGAATAGAAGACATAGTGTTGCTACTAAATTACAATGAAAGTTACATCATGTGGAACAGTGAGAAAATGAGGTCGCTAATTATCTAGGATTCAATAATATGGAGTAGTACACATTTATTAACTTAACTATAATTAAGAATATATATAACATATTATACTGTGGAGCAATCAGAATGTGTAAGTTTTTTTTAAAGTTTGCAGATGATACTACATTGGCTACCTCTGTTGGGAAGAAATAAGAAGAATATGATTAGAATAAGAATAATAAGAATTAAAATCAAAAATATATAAGAATATAAATTTTTTAATATTCTCACTAACAATACGGGCATATGCACTTATAAAATAATAATTAATATAAAAATAATGATCTATATTAACATTACATTACAGAATATATAATAATAATAATAATAATATAATTTAGCGCTCAAATCTTTGAGTCAAACTCCCAAAATCTTTAAAGAAGTTTTAAATTCATCTGTATTGTTCTGTAGGATTGTCTTGGATTTCTATAATGTTTTCCGTTGTTTTTTGCTTCACCCAATATTTGATATTTCTGCCGCCATTCCCATTATTTCAAAGATCAAAACGATGTTTCTATTGTTTTAAACAATATGATATAATAATATAAATTTAACTTTTAAAGGTATCTATATTTCTATATATAAATAAGAGGCCCCGGCTATATAAAGTAAGATAGTAAATAATATAAATAGATTTATTAGTAACAATTAGATAATGACTATACAAGGTGTAGCACGAAAGTAGGACATAAGGTGTATATCGTAATGCTATGATAAATCAGAAGATAAAAATCAATAAGTCTACCTCAATATCAACTTCAATAATATATGATTCAATTGAACGTTTCAAATGATATAACATGATCTAATAGTATATATAAGATATATTATAAAAAATGAAAAGGTTTGAATAAAATGACAACCAAATTGACGTGTTGTTTTCGCATGTCTTTATGATTTAAGAGAAAAATAGATTTTCTATCTAATTATCGATATATTAATAGAAAATACTATCTCCTAGGGTCTCTATGATATTGAAGCCGTGAATTAAGATTATTACGTTAGTAGTATTTCAATAAATAAGACTAGTTGTCATTACCTTTTATAAGTACATACTGTAGTCCACTATATATAAAAATTATAAAACACAATTATATAAGCATATACCTGAGCTACAATTAGTAGAAAATGCAGACTTTTTAAAAATGTCAGCTTTTCCTGAATAATCATACTTGATCGGTGTGTTTTATGAATTGAAATATAATACACCCATTGGGGTAAATAAATCTGTTTGCAGAAAGATGAGAATTGGATGAGAAGTCTTAAGATATACAGAAAAAAAACTTCAAGGTAATGTATCTCTATTGAATTGATCGCACAGTCACTATGTGACCATATTATTTCCAAAAGATTGCGTTATGTGCTCCAAGCAGCAGCTTTTCTGAAGCTGCTTCTAAATAAAAATAAGAATTTGTGAATATTCTAATCTTCATCATCCTATAACTCAATAGTAACTAAACCCAAAAGATATCCAACTGGGCTAAGCTGAGCACACTTTATTTTATTAGTATTAAGCATAAATACAGTATAATATATACTACGTATATATAAAAAGCATTATAAAATAAAATAATGTATGTGATCTAATATAGAATATCATAGATATATAAAAATAAGCTAATACTGAGATAACTATTTGTATTATAATGTAGGTGAAAATGATATTCATTCCAGAGATTACTAATTAATCACACGAGTTCCATATGCTGAGATAATATTAGTATAACGTCTCACGCGCAAGCCTGGAGAGCAATACAAATAATATATTCAATATAAATAAATTGAGTATTAGATTATAGTAAGAAGTACAGTCAATGAGTGAGCTTATATACTTATGATGTGATCTCACCATATCCCACGTTAAGGCTCATAGTGTATACACGATCTATGAAACTACTAAATTATTAAATATAGTAGGTATAGGTGATATACTAAGGTACTGACTATTATTATATATTATAATATATTAACGTTATAATAATATATATATTAATATATAATTTCTAATATCATATATAGTATAATAAACTATATATATAATAATATGTATATATGTATATAATATATATATAACTGATATATATTAATATATTATATTATATATATTATAAAGTATTATATATAATTATATATATATATAGATATAATATTATATAATATATATATATATATATACTATATATATATAAAATAATAATTAATTAATATATATATATAATATATATAATATATATATTATATATATAATAATATATATAATAATTTTTATAATAATATAAATTATATATATATATATAATAGATATATAAATTATTATATTATATATATATATATATTAGTAGTTATAAGTATATATATATATATAATATTATATAATGTGTAATAAGAATTTAATGAACGCAAATGAATACTAGCTCAGCACCAATTTTAATGGCGTACTTTAACTTTGACGTATTCTAATATTCTTAACACACACTCATACTCCAGCAACATATTACTAACTACACCATATTATCCATATATCATATATATCACTATTATATAAAGTACATTATACACTACCACTTTTCTAGAAACACCTTTACATCTGACATCCTAACTCTACGACTCATATCTCGCTAAGGAGTGCGGAAGAGCATAAGAATCATCATACACATAAGTATTCCTTTCAGATTCGAAAGTACGATAACGAACGTAAATACTGACAGGCGGGGTATAGATTGACGCCTAATTTTAGAGACATGCCAATTATCAACTATTATACTATATTCTTGCCGAGGACATTAGTGTTTGACAAATGTTCTAAGGCCGCGCGAGGATAGTGTGATGATGTGCTCGGAGCGACCTGCTCTAAACTTTCGGCGTATAATACGAATTCAATCGTCAAGTAGTGCGTATCTACATCGTTAAAGCGGTTGAACGAACCACTGGATCATGTACTAGAGGAATAAATATAGAGAGAAGAGCAGAGAGGGTGAATGGATGTATTGAAAGGGCAAATTGATTTGCACGCTGTGATCTGAATACAAAGATGAAAGCAAAAGTGAAATAAGTGGTGAGTGAAATGTGTCGTGCTGGTGGAATAGAGATGAGAGAGGAAGAGAAGATGCAAATATGTGGATAGGACCTGTGTATGAACATGGTATCAGTCTTGAGAATGAAGCACATACCTATTAATTGACTAATGTCCTAAATTAAAATGTAATTGAGAAATTATGAGTGGTTTTGACATATGATCCATCTGAGAAACGTTGAAGAGAGTACGATTTTTTGAAGATAGTAAGTCTTATGGATTGTCTGTATAGGGGAGAGTTTCACGACTGATCAGATCAGAATTTTGGGGGACTAATGGTGGATAGTTGACCAATCACAAAAAAGGATGGAAAAAGTTATGGGTGCGGGAGAAAATGAGAATGGTACGGAAAAGGTGATTGATTGTGCCGGACCGGCCATGGATAGCGAGATATAGACGAGAGATACCCGCAACAAAGTGGTAATATGCTGCAATCCTAAAGTGACATAACCTAGGTTTAAAGTTCTTTGTTAATTAGAAATAAGTAATTTTCACTTACAGTTTTTTTTTTTTTTGCTGACTGATAATTATTTTATAATTTTTGTTATGTCTTTTTTATTTATACGTTTTTAGGATATGGTAATAAAATATTTTCAGCTTTGTATTTAACGTATTTGACGATCACAATTTTAACATTTAGTTTTGGGAGTCAAATCTATCTTGTGTTTTAAAGCTAACTTAAAATATGAACTTCTATTTTAATTCCATATATATTATACTATCTATATATATATATATATATATATATTATAAGTATAATATTATATATATGTTATATATATATTATATATTATAATAATTATAATAAATAATATATATAATTCTTAACATCTATATATTATATTATATATTATACTAATATATACTATATATATAATATATATAATTATATTTATACTATAGTAGTAATAAAGTAAATCAAAGCTGGTAATTCATTGTCATGATATAAAGTAATATTAGAATGTAGGCAAGTCATGCTGTGATATATCACGCGCAGTAGCATAAAGCTTATTTCGAAGGATCCACATTGTCGGGAACAACAAACACTGCAAATTTAATAGTAATTAAAAAAATAATAGATTATTTCTTCAAGAATGTTTTTACAATTTCGACAGCTAGACAAGAATGAATATTGATGGCCGTGATACCACGCGAGATCAAAAAATATATACGCGGAGGCGATTAAGCCAGTATGTGGCTCTAATTCATAACACTTGGTGTCAGGATGATGTTAAGTTATCAGAGTAATAGATCATTAAGGTATATGGAAAGAGGAGATAATTGCGACACCACGTGTATAATATTATAGAATGTAGAGAAAATTCTGAGCGAAATATATTGTCGCACAAGGTTTGCAATGAGCAGAGTGAACCGAGACATGTATGCTACGATTTTAGAAGCACACTGGGACGTTTTCGATCCGCTAATTTGCTCCCTATATATATAAAGTAAAATGAATTAAAATTAAATTAAATATAAAGTTTTGTTGGTCCACAAATTTAAAAAAAAAAAAATTTTTTGTAATATCTAAAACTCCGAATACATGCTAACAAAAATGGGCGTGGTTACATGCGTAAAGGGTTTTGTTAAAATACTACTGTCGTGTCGTTTTTATAACCGACAAACCCACTATCAAAACCCATCTTAATAAGATCAGTGGAAAGAACGAAATTATTGACGCCCATCATCACATGGTTAAGAATATCAGCTGCTTTCCATATACGAGGGTTGTTTAAGTCCATTATAGCCAAAACAATCGCCAAGATACCAGTGAGTACCTAAATTGACAACATTTGGGGTTATTTTAATTGCTTAAATTGCTTTTTATTACTTATTAAAAAAATTAGATTTAGTAAATTGCGATTTTCATTTTTTTTAATATTATAAATGATAAAGTGTTTTATTCCCAATTTATATGTTTAAACATCTGGACTTGTGAATCATATGATATTTAGTAAAGGTAACTGGAAAATCATTTTCAGCCAAATATACTGTTACTGATATTGATATGCTGTTCAGATATATTGTTACTTGATAATTTTACTTTTTGAGATCAAAAAATTATTTTTAGTAAGATATGCAATAACTCTTATCTGAAAACTCAAAAGATAGTGATTGAAAATAATTTGCTAATAGTTTTAATTGATTATTCTACTTTTATTATGCGATAACTCTTGGATATATCTCTAAAAACTTCAAAGATAGTGCTTAAAAATCATATTTCACCAGATATGCATGAGTATATTGTTTGGTAACTAATTTTTGAATGCATAGACTTTTGGATATATATATATATATATATATATATATATATAATATATATAATAACTAATATATATATATATATATATATATATATATATATATATATATATATATATATATATATATAACTCAAAGGATAGTGATTAAAAATAATTTTTAGATAGATATATAGAAGAGTATTATTTGGTAACTATTTTTTAAATGCAATAAATAACTTTTGGATTATCTCTAAAAACTCAAAATATAGTGATTAAAAATAACTTTTAGACAGATATACAGAAGAATATTATTTAGTAACTATTTTTTAAATGCAATAACTTTTGGATTATCCTTAAAAACTCCAAAGCCAGTGATCAAAACGTTTAACATTGAAATGAGAAATGTGACGACAACATTAACAGAGTTTATATAGTGTCCAGATGAGTTATACTGTTCATCATCGATACAGCAGTCCCTTGCCAAGGACAATGAGAGAGAAAGACCCGCTACAATCAGCTGTTTAGTGACAACAAAGAATGCAAATATCAGCCATGTAAATAAATTTTAGATAATAAAGAAAATAATAATAATAATAATATAATAATAATAATTAATAATCAATAATAATAATAATAATAATAATAATAATAATAATAATAATAATAATAATAATAATAATAATTCAAAATTCTTTGTTATTAAAATTGATAAATTTATCTTATCATTAAGTTAGTTATTATTATTATCTTTCTTTTTTGTTTTGAAATTTTCCGTCCTCGGCTTGCCATAGAATATAAAAGTCTTTTCCAAAATTTTCACAAGTTTTATAAAAAAATCGACTTACTGGAATTTTGAAATAATATATATATATATATATATATATATATATATTTATATATATCTTTTTCTTTTTTATATATATATATATATAATAGTATATAAGTATAATAATATATAATATATAATATATAATATATTAATATATATATATATATATCTCGGTTTATAGGGTTTTCCGGTTATAGGTTTGAAATTCAACTTATATAAAATCTCCCTCAAAATATCTGAACTTTCCTATCTCTTTTCGGAGGTTCTATAATTTCACCTGTTTGCAATATATTGTTTTTGAAACCTCATTTCACAATAGTTGCTTGGGCCACGTCGAGGAAGCTTTGAATTCTGTTCAGGATACAAGATTTGTTTTATTTTTTATTTTTCATCTTGACATTAGCTTAACGATGCAAGGATCCCATTATCCCATATTTGAAGAATTGTTCTCATTTCAAGGTGGCAAGTTCAACTTGCCTTAAAATGGATAAGATCGATTCATACCTAAAAAATTTCTAATCTTATATAAAAGAATTTCTAATCTTATATAAATCTGATATAAATCTCTTGTCTTTTCATCTTTGCATAGACTTGGCGCTTTTTCTCTTTTCAAGGGGGGCTAAAATGATATGTGATTGAGTGGGACAAAAACTGTCATTCCACCTCCTGCTATGAGGACCCCCCCTCACAGCATAAGAAATGCAACATCTCAACATGAATTTTGTGTGGAGATTAGTAACCTCAGACTCAATTGTTGTTGTGTTGTACCCCTCTCCTTTCCAGCCACATCTGCTTTACGGAATTTTCATGCATCTTCTTATATTTCCTACCAATCATAATCTCCTATATTCCAAAGCTTAGGTTTGTGCTCACCTCAGAGATTTGGGTTAGAAATGACTTGGCTTGGATAATTTTGATGCCCATTTCATTGCCGCGGTATTGTGGTAAGATATGTAAAAATTAAGAGTAGCAACTTAATGTCATTTTTTTATAAATAAAATACAAACCGATAATTGATATCAAAGTTAAATTCGCTTAGATTTAAGTAAATATTTTATGATCGTCATAATTTATAATTGTTGCTCAGAAGAATATTCTTTTCTCAATCAAAGATTTTATAATCAAGAATTTACTTATTATTTATTATTGAATTATTATTATTAGTATGTATGTGAAGCCTTATTATGATGAATTAGAGGTGATAGTATAACTATTTATTATATTGATCATTTTTATTCAAGATGGACAACGTGATCATTATTTATTATTATTATTGATATTATTAGTGTATATTATATTATTTCAATTATAAGTTATATTATATATATAATATATATTACTCTTATATATATATATTATTATATTTAATATATATATAATATATATATTTAATATAATAGTATATATATATAATATATATATATTGATATATGATATTTATATATATAATATATTCAGTCGTACGGCTGGGTGAAAGAGGGAGCTTAAAGGACAGTGATGGTGAACTATAACATTTGTTGTTGGCTGTGAAGACACCTCAAGGGATTTTTGTTACAGCTCTTTCTTTCTCGTCTCTCATCTTCTCTCTCTTCTCTTCTTCTCTCTCTCTCGTGCTCTCTCTCTCTCTCTTTCAGGATCCGGCAATCGGTGCTTGTACTATCCTCAAGGTTATTTTATTTTCTGAGCATCAAGAATCGAGCCAAAAAATTGTGGAGGGTCGTGGGCGGCGAAACGGAGCACGATAATACTTCTTTATAATAGAAAAAATAGATTAACCGTAAGTGATTTAAAATGATAGAGAAAAAGATCAGTGGAGTCAGCAATAATTTCCTGTTTCGACACTTTATTATTATATATATATGATAGTCACTCTAGGCACGTATTAATATTCTATGATATTATATTATATAATATTATATTATATATATATATATATATATAGTATATATATATAATATATATATATATATTTATATATATATAATGATAATATATATATATATATATAATTATTATATATATTATATGATATATATATATATATACATATGTATAATTATAAAGACTCACATTCGGCATCCAAAATGTTGTAAGCGGATGTTGCCAGCAACATGTGGCAATATTGTTGCAACATTAGGTCATATTCGTGACTGGACCGAATGGGTTTGAAAAGGCTGTGAGACTTGTTTTGAAGGTCGGAGACCAGTTTTCCGGAGGATATTTGAGCTCTGAAAGGCAGGAAAGTTCCAAGTCATATCGGCCAGAATGTGTCGAAGATAGGTCTGGAGGAAGAGAATACGATATTAAGTCCTCTGAATTGAAGAGAAGAAATAGAAGAGACGGGGAGGGGCTTAGTGTCCTCAAGAATACTGGCTCTCTGATTGGTGACTGGCATTTGCCCCTCTCATACAAGAAGTTATTATCGAGTGATGTTAAGGTGATGATATTTTTCGATTATGTTTTCAATGTATAAGTCCACAAGCAGGTAGAAAGAAACGATTAATATTGATTTGGGATTAAACACCACGATAAAATTATCGATTGAATCTATCAGAAATGAATCTACCAATCATTTAAAACCTTTTAACTAAAAACGAAAAAAAAAAACCTTTTAGTAACATCCCTAGTTAGGGTTAACTCTGATACCGTCTTTCCAGTCCTCAAAACGTCCACCGACCTTAGAACTACACTTTTGACACATCAAGTGTCAATGCTAACGAATGTAGTAGAAGAATTTCAAGATCTGCCGACATAACTTGGAATTTCCGGCCGGTTTGGAGATCCAGAACCTCCGAAACCGTCTAGCCGACCTTAGAAATGTCTCGGCGTGGTTGGAACCCTTTGACTTTGTCCGTTCAAAGCATGAAAAGAATGTTTAGCAAATGTTGCCATGTTGCTCGAACAAGTATTTTTGAATGTTTCTTTATATATCTTTACTATATTTAATATATGAGTATAGGTGCTTATATATATATATAATAAATATATATTATAATATAATATATATATATAATATATATATATATATATATAATATATTATAGTGATTATAAAATTATTAATAATGTAATAATTAAAAATATTATTATATTATTAAAAAATATAGTATTAAGACAGGAGAGGAGAGAGAGAGAGAGGTGAAAAGACAGATTTGTTTCAAGAAACTCGGTATTATCATGAAAAGTAGCTATTGACAGTCATGTGTGATTTTAAAAAAAAAAGTACCATCGGAATTTCGAGCTAACTCTACTATGTGCCAGCATTGCAGAAACTGGAGAATTGTAAATAATATGAACTTATATATGTCAAATGTGTATTGCATTAAATAATCATACTCTATTAACTCCTACCTATAGCAACTGCCTCGCTACTCCTCATAACTATGACTCACTACTAATACGTACTACTATAACTATACACTACTCTCTACACTTACTAAACTACACTACTATACTACTGACTCTACTACTAACTACTACTACTACTACTACTACTCTACTATAATAATAATAATACATAATAAGTATAAAATAATAATTAATGATAGATGATAATGTACATAGATAATATGAATAATAATGATAATAAATATAATATGAATGATAATAATGATAATAATGATATAATTCGATAATAAATGATAATAATAAATATAATAATAATAATAATAATGAAATAATAAAGTTTGCATAATTAAAATATTTGTAAGCTGATCACAACAAACATGAAATATACTTCTTTGTCTTTTTTCATTAATATATTAATTTTGGCAGCTGTAACTCTACACTTCTTCTCTATTATATTTATATGGTATTTATATTAATTATTATTATATTAATATAATATATATAATATATATATATATATATATATATATATTATATATAATATATATATATATATATCAGTATATATGATAATATTTTATATATAATATATAATATATATTATTATAATAGTATAATATAATGTATATATATTATATATATATATTAGTATATATATAATGTTATTAGTATATATGATATATATATCATGGTCAATGAAAAGATCCGATTTCGACTGTTTAAAATTCTGACATGTGCCGGGTAAAAAAGCAACTTTGTCGTCATACTGAGGGTTCCGGGGAGTTTTGTACCTCTAGAATATTATGTAGAACTCTATTCAATGAAGGCATGTGAAGTTAGGTTTAGATTACTCTAGAGAAAGTATAATATCTTTGGCACCCTCCTTTATTGCCCACAATATCTTTATCACAAACAATATATAGAGAAAACCTAACTGAACTACTATAGAAGTATATATATATATATATATTATATATATATATATATATAATATATATATAATCTATATTAATATCATATTTAATATTTGATATGTTATATTATATATATATATAAACTCCTTATATAAAAAAATAAATATATAGTACTATTATAAACACAATGGCTGTTCTATGTTAAGACTAAATATGTTTCTTTTTCCTCATGTATACCAAAGATATTAAAATAAATTTAAAAATTAAATAACCCTTATATTAATCATTTAATAAACTAATTCATATATTTATTCAAAATGTTTATATTGTTTGTATTTATATTTATGTTATTTAAGATCTGCCGTACATTAGCTACCTTTGTTTTATGAAACCTGTCCGTTGTTTCATATAAAGCAAAAGAAAGAATTTTTTAGAAATATAGATGGTATATACTGTACATGTAAGCTAAAATAAAATTTAAAATAATTGAAATTAAAATATATGTAAAAAAATGTTAGCAAAAAGTTATGCTGCCCCTTAAATTTAAAACCAATCTCCAATTTTGGCATTTTTCTGATAATCTGTACAGAAAAAAAGAGGAGTTTCATACAAAAAAGTAGCTGGTGTACGGTTGGAATAATTAGTTTGGTTTCATCTGATAGCTTTGGAATAATGACACACGCAGCGGTTTTCCCACCGACTCGTCTCTATGGAGTCGGAACGTAGTAATATAGTTTATAATGAATAAAAGCACACTGAGTAGTGTTGGTAGTCTTTTTACAATTTATATAAAAACTGCTGTGTGTGTCATTATCCTTAATGTATTAATGAGAACTAGTTCTCACCTGTAGTGTGATTGAAGTAATAATAAGGCCTAACATGATTTCATAAAACTGATGTTGTTCACCGAGACCGAGGACGTATCTGAGTTGTGAGGCGTTGGCGGTGAGCAGGGCGATGTCAAGCATCCCTTGAGCAATGGTCTTCTTCGTGGCATAGCGGTTGACATTAAGATCTTTGAACTGCAATAAAAATATATTATTATGATAATAGATAAGAATTAGATTTGGTTTATACTGTAGGCTTTTGTTTTGTTTAGTACTATACAACTAAATTGGACTGCTATTTTCATAACAAAAAATTGAGACAGTTAGAAGCCACATGGGTCAGTCAATCAAGACTGTCCAAATCAGAAAGATGAAAAGTCACCCTTTCCTTCCAATGGCATTTACCACCATCATTATATAAAATTTAATTCCTAAAAAAGTCAAAGTTTACGCAGCTTTATTATTTACATCTCAAGAACTGGCTTTGAAATACAAGTACAATACATATAATAATCAGTAATGTATTTTTAAACATGTGTACTTCTTCAATATATAAAATTGTATTTTATAGGTACCGAAAATCAATTGCGTAAATTTTGAGATAGTCCATGTAAGTATTAGAGATGAGGGTAGGACTATAACAAAATTAATATTAGAGTAGTCATTTTACAGAATTAATATTATGATTGACATTTTGAAGAACTAATGTCAAGGTAGGCATTTTGCAGAATTATCCCTAAATTAGGCATTTTAATCAATTAATATCAGGTTAGATATTTTACGGAATTAATATCATGGTTGTCATTTTACAGGATTAATTTGGTAAATTGGCATTTTTTTCAAAGCTTAAAATAAAATATATATTCAAGTAGGTATATTCACCGTATAGATTCGCACTTTATTTCTGGAAGGAACGAATGTTAACGATTTGTAGTTTAAAATAAGACTGGAGGAGAATCGCAAACAGAATTCAACTTAAAAGGAATTAGAAATAGAAATAAGATTTTTAGTAATATATATATATATATATATATATATATATATATATATATATATATATATATATATATATATATATATATATATATATATATATATATATATATATATATAAGGTTATCAAAATATTTTATATATTCTCTATTTAATGGTAAAAGTTTATAAACAAAACCATGATGTTTTTTGTATGGGCAGTCCTTTAGGTCCTATTCTTAGTAACATCTTCATGTTATGTCGTGTCAACCATATGACCTGTCAACCATTTTCCCTGTCGGCTATTTATTTGGGCTAATCCCCTATAAGATATATATATATATATATAAGTATATATATATATATATATATATATATATATATATATATATATATATATATATATAGAGAGAGAGAGAGAGAGAGAGAGAGAGAGAGAGAGAGGAAATCGACTTTTACTGGATTGACGACAAATTTTGATTCTTTTATTTGTCATATATTTAAAATCATCTTAATTAAAACTCTTTTTGACAAGGAAAATTTCATCATCTAATGCCAATCTCACAATAGAACTTAAGTTCCTGAAAACATTATTTCTGAGGAATGGGTTCCCAGAATTTATAACTGATACAACTTTTCGGAAATTACTTTCAGAAATTTAAAGACAAATCTCAGGTCCAATTAACAGCTCTAAAGGATATTTTGCATATGAGGTTGCCTTTTTTGGGGGGAAAATGAGTTGAGAAAATTGTCCTAAAATTGATGAAGTTTTAAAAGCAAACTTTCCACATTTCAAATTTAGATTAACATTTTCGAGTGAAAACAAAATTGGGAATAATTTTAAATTTAAAGATATCCTCCCTTTATATACTTGCTTATCAGTAATATATCAAAACAAGTGCCGTGACTGTGATGCCACCTACATAGGAGAGACAATACGAAACCTAACCACATGTATTGCTTAGCATAAAGGTACTTCATTTAGAACCCCCAATTTAGCTATAAATGCTCAGTCTCTTCAGGTAAACCATCATATGATAGATACCAATTTTGAAATATTGGCTCAAACAGAAGAATCTGATCTTCAATTGCTAGAATCCTTGAATATTTGGCATCTCAAACCGACCTTAAATGAAAATCTAAATTTTAATAGCTTACTAATACTGAAGTGAAATTTTGTTTAAATAGTGAATTCTTTACTATATAATAATGTACTCGTTCATTTATCAAGATGCTTTATTTACTTCAACTTTATATTATTTTTATACAAATACTTAATTTTTGTATTAAATTTTATCATTATATTATAAACCTTAAATTGGGAGGAAGAATTCTTGCGCGAAACTAGTCGGTAATATGATTAAAATGTTCAAATTTGTTTTGTGTATACTCTCTTATATATATAAATAAATAAATAAATATATATATAATATATAAGTTATATATAGATGATATACATATATATATATATATATATATATACATATATATATATATATATAAATATATATATATATATATATATATATATATATATATATATATATATATATATATATATATATATATATATATATATATATATATATATATATATGAGTCGAGTTAATATCTTTATCCTAACCCAAGTATCATAAAATTAATTATTTAGGTGTTTGTAGTTATGATACAGTATAAAATGATAAATGAATGAACACCTGAAGATAAATGGCTTTGTGATTTCAAAGTTACACAGAAGAGAATAAATTAAATTTAAACTAGACGCGCACTGATGTTATTGGAGTGAGGAGCCATTACAGAATTATAAAATGATTTAGGAAATGTATCGGAAGGGAGAAATGATGATAAGATTATAATTATCAATTTATCCATCTATCTTTGTGTATATATATATATAAATATATATATATAAATATAAATATTTATTTATTTATATTTGGGTTATATATATATATATATATATATATATATATATATATATATATATATATGTTCTTTTTGTATACATTATATTTATCATTTAAAAAGCGCCCGGCAGCTCAGTGGTAGAGCACTCCAACAAAGCGAGTGGGTCCCAGGTTCGCAACTAGTTTGGTGGGAGAATGTGAGCTATTCTCCCTTTGGGCTTGTCTTCGTCCAGAGGTTTTGACTAATCTGAGCAAAAACTTCCGATAGTTTTTGTCCAGAGTTGGTGGTAAGTTTATTCATATATATATATATATATATATATATATATATATATATATATATATATATATATATATATATATATATATATATATATATATATATATATATGTGCGGATAGTGATATATATATATATAACATAATTTAAAGAGTTTCTCCAATTCTTTACTCTATGAATGTAAAAACCGAAGCACGAAATACTGCTGAGAAAGAACCAGGCATCGAAAAATTATTTAAAAATTAGTTTACGTTTCGAGATCGCACTCAGTCTCCTCCTCAGAACCAACAATGAAAATAAATTTATTTAATCTTTACAAAATTAATGAAAATGAAACAAAAATAAAAGTATACATAAGAATGTAAGAAATTGTGTTTAAAAATGGATTCAATGAAGAAGATGTTGAAATTAGTTTTTTTTCTTATAGATAGGTATCTTTTGTTATTTGATCAAAACAAAACCTTCCAGATATATTGAAATTATACACTTAGTAGAAATGAAAAAAAAGATTCCAATAATTGATTTAGATTTTCATCTGTAGATTTAAACAAAAGTTGGCACCTTCGACGATATGATCATTTGGAGATAAATGCCTAAAATCGGTATTACTGTCAGTTTCTTTCTAATTTCACCTTTATGTTGATCTAATCTAACCTTGAGGGTCTTTAAAGTTTCACCAAAATAAGAGTCCTCAATATATCTGAAAGATTTTTAATTTTGATCAATAACAAGAGTTAAAAATTACAACCTACTTTTTTTGAGCTTTTCCTCTTCCTAAATTTTACTGTATGTAATTTTACATCCGACAAGAAAGTTAGTATTTTTATATTACATATATATATATTAAATTTATTTTTCATTGTAAATAGTTCTGATGAGGACCAAGGAGTCCCCGAACCAAGTCTCTTGACCTCAATTCTTTTTAATTCCCTTGTTTATTTTGTTAGTTGTTTTTAGTTTTTTTTTTTTTTATATATATAAGGATATATATATATATATATATATATATATATATATATATATATATATATATATATATATATATATATAGATATATAAGTATATATATATATATATATATATATGGAGTTTGACACAGTTCTTTTATTTCTAAGGTTCCCTTTTTCGTTTTCTATCTTAGAATTGGTAACCTTCACTCTCATTTTCTTTCGGATCCTTCTAAAGTTTTTTTTTTTATTACAGCTGATCACCACCACTCACGGGCAGAGCCCTATGGTGTTGTAGAAAGCTACCGTTTGTCCTCTAAATCTATTAATAATGGTGTTGCTCAGAGTTATGTCCTTTTCCCAACTCTTTTTCTATTTCTTGCAAAAAACCTTCTCTCTCAGTTTCTTAAGCATCAATCCACTCCTATATGCCAACTACTCCACCCTTTATTTTAACCTTTGATTTGGGGACACGTCACACCCAACAGCAATTAATTAGCCTGCTGTAATTCTCTCGAATTTTCAATTTGGGCAGGAAAATCATGGTTGTTTTCAATTCCTCAAAAACTCATTCTAACTTTTTACTCGACAAAATTCTTCCAAATAACTGTAATATCGTCTTCGAAAGCACAGATCTCCGAAGGAACACATTATTTCTCTTACTGAACAAATTTGTTTTTTATTGAGGTGTTGTTCGCGGTTGCATGGAGAATGCCTTATAGATATCTATTGTGGTTTCACTTATAAAGCTTTTCTTGAAGTTTGGTGAGTCTAGGAATTTTCGTCTTATCATTTCTTTCGCTCACACTGATTCTTTCCACTCTCTTTCAACCTGTCGAATTGTTGGGTCGCTCTCCTTAAATTATCCCTATTGCAAAGGACACTACTCTCTCTCTCTCTCTCTCTCTCTCTCTCTCTCTCTCTCTCACACACACACACACACACACACACACACACACACAACGGATGCTTCTCTTATGAACTTTTCAATCGCATTCCTCCTCCATCGAGGAGGACGAGTGTTATGCTGTTTTCCCACACATTCATCCTAACCTTTAACTATATACTCCCAAATTTAATCGTGTTACTCAATCCTAAATGCACTCCAGTGGCATAGTCTGGGACACAACCCCTATATCAAGTCTCCCCAAAGTCTGGGACGTAACCCCAATTTCAAGTTTCCCCAACTTCCTTTAACTTGTGCACCTTCAAACTCCCGGTATCGATGCATGTCAGCCTTTAATTTCCCCCTGGCTCTTGATTTCTCCCAAACTATGGTGAAACTCAGAAGGCCTCTGGCCTTTACCTACCAGAGGAGTTTTAATATATATATATATATAAATATATATATGATATGAGATATATGATATATATATATATGTATATATATGGTAGTATATATATATATATGGCTGGATTGAGGTCAGTGATGTCCATTAATAAAGAAGGTCAGGCGGTCTGAAGGATAAATAAAGGATGTGACACCAAATTTCGATTATTCTCTGAAATTTTTAATATATTGTTAATTAAATATATATATAATTATAAAGGTAGTTGATATAATATGCCTTCAATTGATAGTTCTGATTTGTAGACTATTTATTTGGTAAAAAGAAAGATTTTCATTTCTCAAAATGCATTTAATTGGAATAAGTGACCTTCAAAGAGTGTGTCTGTGTATTATATATATATATATATATATATATATATATATATATATATATATATATATATATATATATATATATATATATATATATATATATATATATATATATATATATATATATATATGTGTGTGTGTATGTGTGTGCGCGCTTCTGTAGGTACGAATAAGATCTGAATAAAAATTAAATATTGAGTAAATGTATTTTTTTATATATATTAAGTCTTAATTCACAGCTGTGTATGGGTTCATGCAAACCTTTAATTATATATGATATATATATATATATATATATATATATATATATATATATATATATATATATATATATATATATATATATATATATATATATATATATATATATATATGATTCTCCCTAATATGGTTTATTCCATGTAGTTTTTTCCTCATCAGATGTCATGGAAAAATATTTTAACAATGGGGAAAATGAAAATATAATACTTAATAATAAATTAATGTTAAAAACTTAGAACTTAGTAATAAAATAATACTCAATACTTAGTACTTAATAACACTTAATGCTTTGTACTTAATAATGCTTAATAACCAAACTCAATTCCAACAATGATGATAAAATAAAAAATTGGTTCTGTCGGGAAAATAAAAACAATACTAAATAATAAAATAATGTAATACTTAATACCGTACTTAATTAACAATACTTAATTATGAAATAATACTCAATACTTAGTACTTAATAATACTTAATTATAAAGCTGATTTTTTATTATAGTTTCAATGTCAAAAATAGCTTTCAAGATTATTTCTTTTAGAACAATCTGGAAAACAAAAATGCAATACTTTATAATAAAATATTATTTAAAATTTAATACTAAATGTTATTATTAGGTATTATTAAGAACTGAGTATTAAGTGTTTTATCAAATATCTTTCAATTTTATGAAATTAGCTTTCAGGATTATTTCCATTGGAATAATCTGGAAAATAAAAATGTAATACTTTATAATAAAACAATATTTAAAATTTAATACTAAGTTTTATTATTAGGTATTATTAAGAACTGAGGATTAAGTATTTTTTCAAATATCTTTCAAGCTTATTTCTCTTATTGACTTTTTTTAAAAGGTTTAAATGCTTTTGTTTCTTGAACGAAATTTCAAGGCTTTACGAGTGCAAGGTTATCGATTCTCGCCAGAAACGACGTAGAATTCGAGTTTGCTTAAAAGACTCACGTTGCCTTTTTAATATATTTTTGCGTAACTATTTATTAAAATAGAAGAAAATACTAACTATAAATTTAGGGATTAATTTAAAATTAAATAGATAACATTACGTTTTTAATATATTTTTTGTATAACCATTTATTAAAATAATTAATAAAAAAAATAGAAAATTTAAAATTAAAATTAAATTATGAGCTAATATTACGTTTTTAATACCTTTCTATAACCATTTATTAAAATAAAAGAAAAAATAACTAAAAATATTGAAATTAATTTAAAATTAGATAACGAGATAATATTAACGTTGTTAATATATTTTTGTATAACCATTTATTAAATAATAATAATAAAAATACAAAACAATACAAAATTAAGTTAAAACTGAATTTAGATTTAAAAAATAATTAAAAATTAAATATTATGTAGATATTAAATTTTAAAAAATATTTAAATTTTAAAATTTAGATTAAAATGAAATTAAATAAAAATTAAAAACTTAATTAAAATTAAATTACATGGTTTTAATATATATATTTGTACAACTACTTATTTAAAATAAAAAATATAAATAAAAAATTAAAAAAATTAGAAATGAAGTTAAAAAAAAATTAAATTAGAAAATTAGTTAAAAATTCAAAATCAAATTAGAAAATTTATTAAAAATTAAGTTAAAGTTAAAGTTAAATTAAATTAAAAACTTTATTTGAAAATGCTGAATAAAGTTGAAAAGAAATTAAATAAAAAATAAAAAATTATGATGGATTAAAAGTAAAGAATATTTTTTAATGGTTTTTAATATAAATTTATATAAGCATTTATTGAAATTAAAATTACGAAAATAATTACAAATTTTAAAATCAAGTTAACATGAAATTAAATTTTAAACAAATAATTAAAATTAAGTTGAAATTATAAATTAAAAATTAAGTTGAAAAGAAATTAAATTGAAAATAATTAAAATTTGTTAGATTAAAATTAAATTAAATTAAGGCAATTAGTAAGTTAAATTGAAATTAAACTAATAAATTATTTAAAAATCAAAAATTGGATTAAAATTAAATTAAATTAGGTACAAAGTAAAAATTAAGTTATGAAAATAAATTTAAAAGTTTAATTAAAAAAATTAAAATTCGATCAGAATTAAAGAAAATTAAAATTAATTAAAAATTAACCTAAAATGAAATAAATTAAAAAAAATAATAATTTAAAATTAAAAACTAGATTAAAATTAAATTAAATTATAATTTTTTTAAAAAAATTGAAATTAAGTTAAAATTATATTTATTTTTAAAATTAAATTAAAAATTAAATTAAAAATTAATAACTAAAAAGTAGATTAAAATTAAATTAAGTAAAATTTTTTTTCAATAATACCCTCCCTAGAACATTTGGGAAACTCTGGAATGTTTCTGAGAATTTCGTTGAGGTTGTTATGATGAATTTTTATTAACCTTCCAAAAATTTCTGGTGCTAGGGGAGGGGGGGGGTCAGTTGGCACTGTTGGTGGGTCATGCTCCCTGACCACCCCTAGTTACGCCTATGCCCTAGAGAGTTTTAATGTTATAGTAACAAGAATAGATCATGAAATCATAAAAAATTATTGAATTATTAATTATTTATTGATGGATGAAATTTCTGAATAAAATACGTTGCAAATTTATTGTTCGCTTATTGCCAAATTTTTATCAAGAGTTATTAGTTAATATCAAAGTATGTCTATTTCCAATCAGCTAATATTTTACACGCACACGCATTTATATATATATATATATATATATATATATATATATATATATATATATATATATATATATATATATATATATATATATATATCACTCTACCTACCATAATAGCATATATATATATATACCATATATATATGTATATCAGATGGCAGATGCTCGAAAAGCATTCAAGCTTTTTGACTCCACGCTTGCCAAAAATCTTCTTTCTACCAACCTTGTTCTTCGGAATGATCTGACATCTCATCTTGTCTCTAGAATATATATACTTCCCTATTTAAAGAGTCTGCACCTAGTCTGCGCCCACATCAAGAAATTTATTAAACTTAAGAATGGGTGGTTTTTATTTAGTTTTGCTCTTATAAGTCACTCTCCTCGGATAGGGAGAATG
>JABUQX010018233.1:10000-12500 GCA_015478945.1 Trachelipus rathkii
TAACATTTTATTATTATCGGAATCACTGCAACCAATAAACTATATAGTACGTCTTTCATAATTTTTTTTCTCCAGCTCCATAGGTTAAAAAAAAAAAGGATAAAAATTAACTGTTAAAGGGAAGGAAGAACGAGAAAATATTTAGAAAACAGAAAACTTTGAAACTGATGTGGAGCAATGTCTTTTTCTTTTGTGTATATGAAAGTTCTTGTGGAAAAGATCAGTGAACAACCAGAAGAAAGAGATGACCAAAAATTTCGCCCTTTCACATCAGAAATTATCTTTATTAATAAAAATGAGTTTTATAAGATGGCCTTTATTTTTAACTATATTTTTATATAGTTAACTTTAACTTTTTATATTTTTAACTTTAAGTATTCTATAAATCATTTTATTCGTTGATAAAGCCCGACTTTGGTGACTTAAAAATATTAACTTGGTTGGGAATTGTTTTGGGAAAGCTGATACTGATATCAAAAGATAAGAAATCAACTAAAAAAAACTAGAGAAGAGAACCTCTACGGTACCTTGCATATCTGCTGTGTTGTGAAAAGGATATAACGCATCAATGCATTAGGATTTAACGCCTCAAAACGTGAGGATATATACATCTGGTTAAGACAGTTCTTTTTTTTTTTTTTTTTTTTTTTTTTTTTTTTACAAGTGAAATTGTTTCTTTATTCCGAGGATTTCAAGACAGGAGAGATATTGGGGAAACTAGCCAAAATGGTCGATAGGTCGATAGGAAAAGAGTCGAAACACATTAAAAAAATTTCCTGTACAGCCCAGCCACCGCGAGGCGTTAAGGATAGGTTAGGTTAGGGTTTAGTTAAGGTTAGGTTAAGGGTTAGGTTAGGGTTAGGTTTAGGTTAGTTTGGTTAGGTTAGGTTAGGTTAAGGTCTAGTTAAGTTAGGTTCCGGTTTAGGTTAGGTTACGCTGTTAGGTTTAGGTTCAGGTTTACGGCTTTAAGTTAGTTTGTTAAGGCTTAGGTTAGTTAGGTTAGGTTTAGGTTCAGGTTAGTAGCGCTTAGGTTTAAGTTCAAGCTTTAAGTTAAGTTAATTAAGTTTTTAAGGTAAGTTAAGTTAAGTTAGTTAAGTTAAGTTAAGTTAAGTTCAGTTTTAGGTTAGGTTAGTAGTTAAGGTTAGGTTAGGTTGGTTTAGGTTAAGGTTTAAGTTTATAAGTTAAGTTAAGTTTAAGTTAAGTTAAGTTAAGTTAGTTTAAGTTAGTTAAGTTAAGTTAAGTTAGGTTGGTTAAGTGTTAGGGTTAGGTTAGGTTGGTTAGGTTAAGTTAAGTCTTAGGTTAGGTTTAGGTTTTAGGATTAGGTTAGTTAGGGTCAGTTTTGTTGGAGTTCGTTTGAAACTAATTTTAATATTTAGTTTTTTTTTTTTTTTTTTACAAATTCTATAGGACTTTTAACTTTGAGTGGCTATAACGAGATTTGCATCATTTATGTTTTAACTTATTGAGAATAAAAAAAAAAAAAAAAAAAAAAAAAAAAAAAAAAAAAAAAAAAAAAAAGCAAAAAGGAATTAAAATTACTAAATTTTTATTTTATACATAATGCATTATCTACTATTCGTTAATTGCCGAGGAGTAGTCATACTTATAAACAGAAAAAATGTTCGACTTGAAAGTGAAATAAAGCTTGGGGCTATTTTAAAAATGGAACCTATTACCCATGGTTGTCAAATCAAAAAAAAAAAAGTGGGGTCGATTTGTTATAAAGAAGAAAAAAAAAAAAAAAAAAAATTAAAATTAAAAAAAAAAAAAAAAAAAAAAAAAAAAAAAAAAAAAAAAAAAAAAAAAAAAAAAAAAAAAAAAAAAAAAAAAAAAAAAAAAAAAAAAAAGGAAAAAAAACAGGAAAAGAAAAAAAAAAAAAAAAAAAAAAAAAAAAAAAAAAAAAAAAAAAGAAAAAAAAACAAATAAAAAATAACAAATAAAAAAATAAAAAAATAAAAAAAATAAAGAAAAAAAAAAAAAAAAAAAAAAAAAAAAAAAAAAAAAAAAAAAAAAAAAAAAAAAAAAAAAAGAAGAAATTCTAATAATTTTAGCAGTTTTCTATAATGAATTAAAAACTTGACTAACCTAACCTAACTACCTTACCTAAATAATGCCTTAAACCTAGACCAAACCTAACTTAATTAACCTAACCTAGACAATACTAACTAATTAACCTAGACTAACCCTGTTAACGCTAATTAACTATACGCTAACTACTCTAACTAACCTAACCTCAAACCTACTTAACCTAACCTAACCTGCATCCTGAACCCCGCGCCGGGCTGTACAGGAAATTTTATTGGAAGTTTATGCCGACCATATGGTCTAGTCCCCTTTTAAAATAAACTTCTCAAATTGAAAATCGAGTAAAATCGTGTCTAATTCTGTCGATATAATCGTAGACGATTCTGGATCTAGGTTCAATTTTGCCTTACTCAAGGTTCTTTCATCCTAAAGTTCTTAAGAATTTTTAAAATTGATAATTGGTTTGCGAAAATGT
>JABUQX010018233.1:17500-20498 GCA_015478945.1 Trachelipus rathkii
GCTAGCACGAATAGGGTCGTTTAAACTGGAAATTCGTGCTAAAAACTGGGTGAGCATTTTTATCGAGCGTAAGCACAAATGACAAAAACGAAAACGGTCTAAATTAAGAGCAAAGGAAATACTAAAATTTATTCTATCGTAAACGCTTCGTATTATTACAATTAGATAAAGGAGATATAAACTTAAAGAATTAGTCCAAAGTATTTATGAGCTTGCAAATTTATTTATCGAATCACTAATACTACTTGGGACTAATTTCTTTATTTCTATTCTTTAATCATAAACTTGCAGGTCTAATTCCCGCATAACAAGCCTTTTGTTTATTCTTGTTCTGATTGGAGAATTTTCCATGAAGAAAATCGCTTTCTCCGTAATTTTCTAGGTTTTAGTCTTTATCCATGCTACATTTTGATACCTACTTGTTTACTCGTTTCTGATAACACTTTATGCCTAAAAATATAGATATGATGTTCTAAACTTCTGTTTTTATGCTCGGCTTCTTGCAATTTGGACCCCTTTTAAATGTTCCTTCCTTTGCTAGATTAAAACATTTTAACAAAAAACTTTCCACAATGAAAGTTTCTTATATCTTTATAACCAACCAACTCAATTGGCAGTTCTTTAAGACTAAAAAAAGCATCTCATGCACTTGAGGTACCATCGTTTAACAAATATAAATGTGTCGACTGTAAGTTGACTATGTAGGTAACTTCCAAAAACTAAAGATTGCGAGCCTTCAAAACACATGGTCATCTTCCTTTCGGAATAATCTCTCATCTTCAACCAGAGAATTTAGCCGTCAGAGATCACTATGACCTATCCTATACCTCTTCAAAAATTATCCATTTTTTTAAAAAATGCTTCTACAGATGTAACGACACTTACAATATTGGAAATTTTATATATAAAAACACTTAAACCGTCACTTAAATCCATATATGATTTCTTTTTGGATTCTGATATGCTGAATAATTGCCTGAATTTTCGGGCAAAAACGAACACGATTTTTATGAGTTTTACTTTTGTTTTGCAGCAATTGGAATTAGATGCTGTGATGGAGCCCGTCGATTTCGGATAAACGAAATAATTAAAAAATGGTTTATATTTGCAAAAATTGATCAACTATTGTGATGAGTTTTTTATTTGGAAGAAATTAGATTTTAAATCTGATTTTATTGAATGTTTATTTCATCACTTCAAAAAAAAAATGAGGGTGGTAGGCCTACCGCCTCATTTTTTGTTTGTTTACATTTTCGTAAGAACGTGGGAAATTCAGCAATCACAGGAATAGCAACTTTATAGAATTCGGAAATTCCTTACGTGTGGTAAGTATTTTATTACGATTTTGCGCTAAGTTTAAACAAAAACGAACGCAAATTCGAGCATTTCTTTACGTTTCGTAAGCACAAATGAAAAACGAAAACTCTTATATTAAATACAGTAGGTAGTAGATACGGGAATTCTCGGACAAATGGCGGATATATACTATATATATTTATATACTATATATATATATATATATATATATATATATAATATATATATATATAGAGGTAGATGTATATCTCTGGGTTCTCTATATCTTAATATATATATGATATAATATATTATACTATATATATATATATTAAGCAAAATTAGAAAAAGAAGAAGAAATTCGAAACTTTAATTTCTAGAAAGGTTAAAGCTCGTTTCTCAAAGTCATCGAGTCCTTGAAGAAAATTTTTAAATTCTTTGTCTGATAGCAAGGGGCTGAAAACCCCCTTCTATCAAATCTTGCTTTTCGTGAATGGTGTTGAAAAGTTCAAAACCTTTCAACTACCAACACCACTCTGCAGCAATGTGGGACATGGTATTTGATATATAGTATATTATATTTTAAAAATATATTATATATATTTTATATATATATATTTATATATATATATATATATTTTTATATTATATTATATATATATATATATATATATATTAATAATATATATATATTATTATAGGGTGGGATGGTTTAAACCATTTGGTTTAAACAATTGGTTTAAACCATGGTTTAAACCATTAAAAACCACTGGTTTAAACATAGAAAAAACCATGCATAAAATATTTAAAATATATTTAATTAAAGGTTTTCTTTAGCTTGTTGATATGGTTTTTTTCTAAATTTTTCAATCGAAGAGTAACGGAAAGGAAATAAAAAATTTTCTGCTGATTTTATATTATTTGATGATGATTATTATATATATATATAATATATATATAATACTGTTATATATATATATATATAATATATATATATATATTATATATATACTATATATATATTATATATATACACGGTATATATATATATATATATATTTATATATATATTAATATATTATATATATATTATATATTATATATATATATAATATATTATACTATATATAATATATATATATATATATATATATATATGTAAATTTAACGTTTTTTAAACATGATTCTTGTTTCGAGTTCTTGAGGATTTCATTTTCTACCCTTGCCACATTTCAAAATATTATAATAAAACTCATTTGTGGAGTGGGTGGCCACAGCATCAACCAAAGCTAGAAGGCACATGATGTAAACTAAAGATGATGATGTTTATCATTTGGGAAACAATATGATTGAGCTAGAACGCTTATATCCACCACTCAACAGCACAAGATTCTATAGGCAAAAGTAAATAAGGAAGGTTCATCAGGCAGGTAACAGACAGCTCATTATTGCATATATTTTTTACCAAGATATCAGACCACAGTCCTTCCAGAGGAATTCAAAAGCATTGGAATTTATGGAATAAAATTAAGAGCAAATTCTCCTCTATTCATAAAGTTACCTATTTGATGAGTCTCTGTTGTCAGCAGTGATTCCTTCATCTTGGACAGATCTCTCAAAGAAAATTTAGATGAGAAGGTCATATATAGAAATGAATAAGGCATATTGTCAGCAACTTTTATCACTGCTAATGTTGAAAGGG